>RCSS01000821.1:0-35915 GCA_004000155.1 Tubulinosema ratisbonensis | reverse complement strand
GCTTAGCATGATTATTAAATACGCATGAGTTTAAGCTATTTAAAATTTGAAAATTATTGGTGATCCTAAATCGACGATTCGTGCTATCACTTTGTAATAAATTATTTGTTTTTTTGTGGTTAAAATGTTTTAATAAACGAAAATAAAATTTAATAATGTGTTTTTTTGTACATATGGGATGATTTTACAATTTCTGATTATTTTTGTAAAGATTTTATTAATTATAAAATTGATTAACCATGCTAAATTTGAAAACAAAAGTAATTTCAAGGATTAAAACTTATTCATCTTCAAATAATTTATGACTGGTTAAATATAAAACAATAGTTTAAAAAATATTTTAATAATCCTTTTTTATATTAAAACACAAAACTAATCTGTGAAATTAATAATTAATTATTTTAAAATATAAGCTAAGAAAATAAAAAATGAAACAATATATAATTTTTTAATATCAAAAAGACCAAAACTTAAGATATTTTGAATCTTTAGTTGAAAAACAACAAAAAACTATAAATATAGTTAACTTGCACCCCCTTTATATAATATTAAATTTATTTAGTAATGATAAAGTAACTTTAAAATTAATTATTTTTACAATTCTAATGCAATTAGAATCTTGAATTTTATTATTGGATATTAAATAAAGAAATGTTTAAACCAAATTAACACCTTTTAGGTAACTTTTCACATAATATTTTGTTTGGCGATTTTTATTTCATAAATACAAAATCTAATTTTTATACAAGACAAAAAATATTTCTATATCTGAATGTTAAATTAATTAAAAAAACATTTATTTGAAAAAAAGAACCCCATTAAACTGAAGAAATAAACTATTACAGTGATACAAATTTAACAACTTTTTATAAATCGCACAAAGACAAAAGTTAATAAAGTAATATCTTAAATATGGGCGGATTTCCAGTATATAAGGCACTACATTTCATTTAAAACAAATCAGTGATTGCATATTTGTCATTCAAATATAATTTTTTTATTAAAAATTGTATTTTTCAACTGCTTGCCGAAAGCTATCCTTTAACCAGAAAATACTTAAAATAGAAATTGCTTATTCGAAGGTCAGATAGAAGACTTGGGTCTCCTTTATCTGAGTTCTGGGCAACTTGTGATACTGTAATTTTTAAAAACTCTTTTAAGGGTTTTATTTATTCTTGTTTCTTCTAGCATGGCGGATTAAATAGTTGTTCATTTTTTTATTATATATTAGTTTTTGAATTTATTATTTTTGTTATTACTTTATTTTGAAATTATTAAAAGTTCTGTTTCATAAACTCTTAAAGTTTTATTTTTTGAGGGGCTTTCTCCGATTGTTTACTTTTATTTTGATTGCAGAATTTTTCAGAAATGCCAGAAGTTTAACTGTTAACTAAATTTTTTCTTGTTTTTAGAAATTATATATTTTTAAAGTAATGTTGGAAAAATTTTTATACAAACATGTTTTAACTGCTAGATAATTGGCAGCTAAAAAGGAGTGAATGAAAAGATTTTATCGTCTTAAAAAGGCAATAAATACCATTTGACCATTTATCTCCTGTAAAAGTATTTAAAGTCAAATTTAATGAAACTCGAATTCCATAAAATATTCTTTAATTAAAAACAATAAACGCAACCACACCAGTAGCACATCCAACTCAAACATATAAAATTTTAATTTTGAAAAGTATTTGTAAATTTAATGCTTGATAATCTAATAATTATCGGACCTTTTTAAAAGGGTTTATAACATTGTTAATTAAAAGATCATTGATCCAATTACATTGTACCAAAATATAAAAGAGATTTTAAATTGCAATGGGTTCATGATAAACATAAATTTCACTAATACAAATAGCAAAAATCCGATCAAAGATATAATTTATCGGGCAATAATAAATTGAAAACATTTTTAAGTAGGAATTAGGTATAAATTTTATTTTACAGAATACTAGTTTAATATTTTGTTTCGATGTAATTTACAAATAAAAAACAAAGAAAGTGATGACGGAACCATTTGATAAGCCAAAAGAACAAAAAAGACCCACCACAAATTAGACTTAAAAATTTTTTCAAAATGGTTATTTTTGATTTTTTTGTCATCTAGGGATAGAATATCAATACGAAAATATTTCGCTGTATCTTCTATATAAAGTATAATACCTAGTTAAAAGAAAAATAATGCAAAATATGTTTTTACATAATTAGGTATAGCTAAAGATACTGCTAGTTTTTCTCTTACCAGAATTCACTTGTACATTTTATTGATTGGCCAAGTCTGGCTTACCTTAAAGGCTCTAGTTACAGTTAAAATTTATTAAATCATCCTATATTGTAAAAAAAGCTAAATCTAATAAAAAATAATAAATTAATGTCTTGTAATTAATATTTTGTTGCACTTTAGCTTTCTAATTTGCATTAATATAAAAAAATTGTTAGCTCTTTCAAACGTATTAGGCTTGCAGCTAATATTTAAATATAATTCATAAAATTCGTTTGTTATTCACTTCTCTTTTTTATTCTGTAAAACCTCTTTGGGAGTTTTTTATAAAGAGACATCATTAATAAAGGTTTTTGTTTAAAAAAAATTTCCTACCACCCCAATAGTTTTATAATCATTTTTATTTTGCCCCATTCCCTTTAAAAAACTTGAAATTTCATTGGATCTAAACAAGACACCAGCATTTTAAATACTATTTTTTTTTGTTGCCTAGGGATGGGAAATCCATTCGAAGATCTTTTCTCCATACCTTCATTATAAGAATATTTATACGTAGTTGACGGAGACATACAGTAAAATATTGCTGTGTTTCACACCTAAAACAAGACTGTTAAAAAAACTTTTATTTAATTTGTTCATTTGTTTTCTCATCTGGTTCCCTTGGGGTTAAATATTTTTATTTAATAATTTTTTGTTATTTGCTGATTGGTTAGTTTTAACNTGGTTACCTAATGTACCNCACTCTACTCCTCTCCAGGGTTTTAAATTTTTAACATTAATCCACTTTTCTTTTTTGTTAATGAGTATTTTAAGATTATTCTGATTATATTTTATTGCTATGATTTTGCCTGGTCCTTCGAAACATTCATCTAGCTTTCGTTGTCTTTTTAGTTTTATCATTACCAAATCTCCTATTTTATAATTAAACTTTTTTCTTGTTCTATTTTTTAATTGGTTGTTCTTTTTTGCGTTTAAAAAGTTTGCTTGAATTGACATTTCTAACAATTTTTTTCTGTTCTTCTTTTGTTTTGTTAGAGGGTCGTATCCGAATTTTAAGATAAAAGGTGATGTTTTAAGTACTCTGTGGAAAGTATAATTTATTTTAATCTTAATCTTTTCGATCAGTGATTTAACATTTTGGTGTGGGATTTTCATTCTTAAAAATTCCAAAATACTTAGGTTTATTCTTTCGGAAACTCCGTTTCCTGTTGGGTTATTAGGTGTAGTAAAAATTTGTTTGATTTTTCTTCTCTGGCACATGTTTATAAATGGCAATCCGGTAAATTGTTTCCCTTGGTCTGAAAGAATTTTGTCTGGATTTATCATTTTCTTTAACCATATATTTTCAAATGTTCGTGTGGTAGTTTTAGATGTCAAATCCTTCAAAANTCCTATTTCAGTCCATCTTGTGCATAGATCTGTGATTGTTAGAAGATATATTNTACTTGGAANATTTGTTTTTAGAATATCTCTTANATNCAGGGGGNCTAGAATANCCGTGGAAATAAATTTGAAAGGGATTGTTGAAATGAGATTCCCTTGAATTTTTCCNTATTTAATTTTNGTTTCTTTTGCNTTTTGNCAATATTTGCAATTGTTTATTACNTCGGTTATTATTTTTTGTAGNTTGGGGATTCTTTCATGATCTTTTATTGTGTAATAGAGTTTTCTTATTNCCACATGACCGAGGTATTCGTGCAAATTTTTTANTTTTGNGTNGTAATCTTCATCTTTTCNTTATGTCTCAGGATAATATTTTTTATACTATAAATATAATGAAAATAAAATTGTAATTATTTATGAATTAGAAAATAGAAGAAATGCACTTTATTTTAATCGATGTCTCCTCAATCATCTTTATTAACAACTTCTGCCTTAGATAAAAAGAAATACTTGCCATTAAACCTAAATAAAATCTCTACACCATGTACCATCGCGCCTAAATTATATTTTTTCTTTTCTAAAACCCTACACATCATTTCGTTTAAATTATCTTGAAGAATCATATAATCTTCAACAGAAACTATTTCTTCTAAATTTTTAGCGAAATCTTTTCCCGTTTTCAATTTTGTTATTGATTTTTGATAAACTAATTGATCTAATATCTCTAAAGAACCTGGCTTGTTTTTTGTGTCAGGGGCGAATGCGCTAGATTTTGTTTGTATTTGAACCAAAAATTGTGCTTCGTTATCGTTTAAAGACATAAATTTTTTGTTTTTGTTGTTTTCAATTGTAGTTTTTCTGATTTCTTCTGCTGAGACACTTTTATTTTCATAATTTTCTCTTAAAATTTTTTGTACAAATTTATTTTTTTCTTCTTCATCCGAAGGATAAATTCTATCTTTGAACATTTTTTGTAAAAAAGACAAATCATTTGCATTAAATAGCAAAATGAGTTCCTTATCCTGTTCAAAATTCTGAGAATCACTTGGTGAATAAAGAGTGTAAAATTTGTATACCTGGTCACTTTTTGATTTACCAAACAATTCTATACAATAATCATCTTCTAAATAAAAGTCTGTCAATCCGAAAGTATATTTATCTTCAATGTTTGATTCAAGATCTTTTTCATGAATATCTCGTTCAAAAAATATAGATGATAATTGTGTGATGTATGAATTTGCACGTTGGAATGAGTTATAAACTGAAGAATAAAAACTTGTGGTATTAATTTTTAAAAAAAATATAAATAATATCATTATGGGTTAAATTAAAGTCAAACATTATATATGATTTTCTGAGAACATTTTTAAGAATTCTTCTAAGAATTAATTGAAAATTTTACATGATTTATATGTTCAAAAGGTATATTATTAAATATTAAAATTGTAAGAATAAAGGTTTTGAAAATATTTTATAAGATTTTTTCGTACATTTTAGTAAAGATTAATCTATAAATAACCCCCTTCTTTTTTTAATGATTTTAATTTTAATAAAATTACCTAAAAAAGATATTAGATTTGAAATAGAATTAGCTTACGAATATTAAACCTTAAAAATCTATTTTAAAAATATTCAATTCAATATTAATTATTTGATTATTGAAAATTTAATGTGTTATGAAAATCCAAAACAGGTTATAAATTGAAATATAAAATTTTTATCTCAAATAATAAAAAAATCATATTATGTTGAATGTTACAATCATATGTTTTAAATAAATCAAAATTTTTATACATAAATACGATTATCTATATGTTTTGGGAGATAGTTATATTCTTTTTTATTAAAAAAATTAGATCTAAAAATATTTTTTTAAAATTATGATTTTAAATTGAAACAATTTAAATAACAAAATACATTACAGTTATTAAGAAAAAATAGATATGGATAAAAAACATTTAAAAGCAAAGAAATCTTAGCAATCAAATTATGAAAACTAAATAAAGAATTATGGTGTACGGAATTTTCTGCAACAGCTATTTAATTTTAAAAAATTAAAAAAATATTTATGTAATTATTAATCAATGGCTATGTATGTTATAAAAAGCAACAGAAATGTTGATCTGTAAATATGGATTTCTAAAAAAATAACACAAAGATTAATTTAAGGTTTATAGTTGAACGATGTAAAGTTAGCGCTTTATCCACAGAAAAAATGAAGCTATTTTTTTAAGTTTCGGTGTTATTATTTTACATTATAACTAAACTGAAAGACAAGAGATTTTAAAAAAAATCAAAATCGAATTTATAGAAAGACTTATTGACAACAGGACCGAAATCATTAAAATTATTGTTAATAAAGCATTAAAAGTCGCAATAGAGGAAAATACATTGGCCGTTGGAGAGTTTGAACCCATATATAGGGTAGTTAGTAGTTATAAGGAAAAAAAGACCCCGAAATCATATATTTTTGAAACCATTAAGTTATTCTACAACCTATATAATACATTTAGAATGAGATATTCTATCACTATCCCCTGGAAATACAATAAGAATTGATTTTGAATGAAATCATAATATTCTTTTTTTTTGAATACATGATTTTCAGCTAAGACAAAATTTATTTTGATGTATAGATGGTACTTTGAATGTTGTGATTAGTCCATTCGAAAACTTTATACAATTTTTTTAAAAATAGTCATGAATTTCCTGTTCTTTCCATTCCTATAAAAATTAAAAAACTAAACCTATATTAATATGATAAAAACTCTAAAAACATAAATGCCACTCTCAATAACTATCAAAAGCGATTTCAAATTTTTTGCAATCAAGGCCTTCGGAGAAGAATTCTAAAATGCAAAAGAATCAAGATGTATTTTCTATATAGGTCAAGCAATTTAAGGAATGTACAAAGTGTTGGTCTTCATAATCTTCGTAAGACTAATTTTTTATAAAAAGGTATTTTGATCATTTATTGTGCTTATTTTTGTAAAAGATAGACACATTTTTGCAATATTTAATCAGCTAAAAAATTCTTCAGACCTTCTAGCAGAATTTAACATTGTTTTTATGATAATTAGATAAATTCATTTAATTCCAACACCAGAATTCCTATTCGTTTTGGGTAATATAATGACATTTTAGACTAACAAATATCAAGAACCACTATGTCATCTTTTGATGGAATTCTGATTTTAAGTCTACTTTTCTAAATCAAAACTTAGTCTCCATCTCTTATTGTAAAAATTAAATTAGAAAAGATGCAATAAGGATCAAATTTACTAGAAACGAAAATTGATAATCTTTAATATGAAATAAAAAGCATTTAAAGTTGTAAAATAATTTGAAAATTTTTTTAAAGAAAATATAAATAAAATCACTTTAAAGCATTTGTTTTCGAACTTAATTATTTACTTTATAACTAAAGTTTAAAATGACGAGGATATATAATATTTTATTGTATTTTGGGTGTTTTTTATATTTTCCAAGCTTGATTTTGAGTTCTTTATTGCTTATTAATTTAAATCATATTTATTAATTATTTTATTATATAGCTTTTGCTGAATATTCCGTTCACGTAATTTATTGATTTGATTGTAAATAAAATATAGTCACGGCACTTATACACAAGACAGCAAAATAAAAAATTTTATAAATGTTTCTACAATAATCAGCCCAATCCTGGCAATAAATAAAGGTGTTAAAAACATTTTATTATCTTTTAATTGCAAATAAAAACCAAGCTACAAAATAATAAATAATGGAACACTAAATCAATACACTTTAATACGAAATTAAAAACAACTCTTAGATTTGTAAAATTAAAATTATTTTAATAAACACCAAAATTTAACAATAACAATATAATATTTTCGTAAAAAAATTATTATTTTAATTAAAAATTTAATTATTTTTATCAAAAAAGTTGTGTAAATTTAAATTTAAGATGATAATTTTTAAAAAAAAATTTAACCGAGTAAATCATCTATAAAAATCAATGTACATTTTAGAGATTCTTCGCATTCATCATCACGAAGAAATAAATATTCTCTGAAAATATCTGGTTTGTTTTTTAAAATTTTAAAAAAAGCTGCATTTTGGGGATTTGATTGAGCTAAAGCTTGAGTCTCCGTTTCTGAAAGGTGAAAAAAAGTGAACGCATTAAAAGATAAATGATCATTATTAAGTGTGGGGGTTTTGGCCGTGTTATTATTTACTTCAAGTGGAATATTATGAAAACATGAATTAGTGTTTAAGGATGTTTGTGAATGAAGTGGATTATAAAGAGTCATTAAGTCTGGCACAAAAGGTGAGTTCTGTAGGTTAAAAGAAGAGGGTTGTCTTGCTGTACCTCTAAAACCAACATTCACGTAATATTGATTTGGGTCCACATACATTGGATATCTAAACTGTGCTGTAGGATGATACCTCAAGTAATTTGATTGGGTTGGATGATAGCGAAATAGCTCTAAAGGATAATTTGAAGCCGTTGAATGTTCTTGAAAGAAATATGGACTTTGAACAGGAGCACATTTTGAAATTAAAAGGATAGAAAGAATCAACATTTTATTAGGGGCTAAAAAATTAAACTTATCAAAAATTTTGATAAAAATTTTTTCTTAATATTTAATAAAGTATAATAGCAATCAAACTTTTTTGGATATTTAAAATTTTTTAAAAATTTTTACGATGAATATTTTAATCCGGGAAAATAAATTTTTTACAAATCAAGTAAATAAGAATCAAATGAATTATTCTAGATAAAAAATTTTATTTAAAGTTGAGCAAAGTGATAAGAGGCAATTCGTAAATTTAAAAAATATTTTTTGATAGAATTATAAAACGAAGAATAGAAAGACTAAGAGCAAATAATAAAAAACTAAAAATTCAATAAATTTTTATATTTAAAAAGAAAAAAAATTATAAATTTTTATAAAAGGTAAAAGAAATCTAACTGATAAAAATATTAATTAATAGGTAACATATAAAGTTATAGCATATATCACCTTAAAAGAGAAATTTGTTCACTTTTTAAAATTGTTTTATTATTTATAATAAGATGCCTTTTTCTGTTTTATTAATTTATATACAACAAAATTTTCAATAAGATATCAACGCTGATTTAAAATTACCTAATTAAAAATATTAATAAAATGATTTAACTATAAATTTAGACAAATAAATATCTTTATAATAAAAAATTTTTATGTTTTTAAAATGTTTATAGGTTGGGAATATAAAATTTAAAAAATAATTTATTTAATCTAATTGCCTATCAACCTTGAGTAAAACAATCCTAGTACCGAAAAATATCCCTTCTCTTCGGGCTTAATGTGCTCTTCTTGATAATTTAAAATATATTTTTTAGTAATTTTCATAACTTCATCAATATCAATAGTTTGAACCAAATTATTTTTTAAATCAATAATAAAAAGTAATCTACTCTCTACCGTCAGATAATTTTCGTTAATTTTTTCAGAAAAATATTCTAAAATTCCCAATGCAAAAAAATGTAAGCTGATATTTCCATATGAACAATAAACATCTAAAAATCTTATTGCTTTACCAACATCCATTCTACAAAATAAAGTTACATAGTAATCAAATAATATTGAGCACTTAAATGAATCAAAATCGATTTTTTCATAAAGATCTGGACGATAAAGCTTTATAATATCTTCTGTTTTTGCAGCAAAATCGTCAAAATTTTTAAAATTGTCAGAAACGAAATGTTCATAAATTTCATCAATCATTGTTACAAACATTTCTAAACGCAAATCTTCAAAAGAATCATCTTTGGGCAAATATACCAAAAGCTCAAATGCTATGTTATCCAATCCTTGGTAATAACCAATTTCTGGTCTCACGGCTATAAACTTTTTCAAAAAATTGAGTAATTTTAATGTAAAATAATTTTTATATTGTTCGCCAAAGATTAATTCGATTTTAGGTAATCTAGGCAAATCCTTAAGAATGTTATCGATTTCTTTATGTAAATAACTAACAGGGCGAGATAAAAGATGAATCTTTTTTGGATTCAATAATAATTTCCAAGCAGCGCTGCGATATTGAGATGGAAAACCATTAAAAGAACTTAATTTCAAAGCATCAACATTTTTTTCAAAGATAGCTTGTTCAACTAAATTATCATATTGCGAAATATTGTCGTTAAATTTTTTTTCTAATGGAAAAACATCTTGAGAAGGTTCAAAAAAAGAAGCGTTCTCGATAGCTTTTTGTCGTTCATATAAAGTAACATTTTGTTGAATATTTTTTTGTTCGTTATGACAACAGTTTTCGTTTTGAAACATATCGGTGTAAGGGATTATACTCATTTCATCTGACAAACTATCTTTTGATATGTTTTCAAATTCAGAACTAAATTCAACCATTTGCTCATCAGCAACGCTAGAGTCTGCACTGTTTCGCTCTGATTCATCACTGTTTCTAGTACTCATTTTGTTGTCTTTATTGTCAGATATATTACTATTGACAATCTTTAAAAAGTTTTCAGTATCTTTACTCTCAACATTAGCGCTTTTAGTGTCGGTAAACATTTCTCTATCCTTAGATTGGCTATCGTAGTAGGAATTTAGATCACTGTGTGATATGATTACATAGTCAGATAATGTAGAATCAAAATTACCACCATTTTGACAATACACATTACTAAAAGAGAATAAAAATATAAAAAAAGAAACATAAGTTTTGAAAAACTTATTTTGTGCAAAATTTCTTTGCATTTGTAAATCAAGCTCGCAAAGATTTCTTTTATATGCATCTAAAGGTCGTTTTTTAGGCTGCATCTTTTGAACTTCGCCAATGTAACAATTTACTACTTTCGGCATTTTAGACATATGGGTAAATTTTTTAATTTTATCATAAAATTTTTTAATTTTCCTGATAAGACAACAAAGTTATTGTGATGACCCCACTTTCTTACTTTTTAAACAATTATGATAAATATATTGATACTATATTGAGAGTTTTATCGCCATTTAAATTTAAAAATGTCTCTCAAGAATATTCTACTTTAGGATATTATAATCAGCAAGTAAAAAATTTTATATTTAAATTTAAATCTTTAAAATAAAATTTAAAAAAAAATTATCACACATAAAATATTATATCTTTGTTTATTAATATGTGCATATATTCTAAAATTCAAATTTTCAAAACTTAATTTATGATTTTAAAAGAGGAAAATAAAGAATATAAAATTTAAAAAGGAGTTTTGATTAATTCATAACGAATTTGAAATTTTTAACGCTTTGCTAATATGCTAAAATTTTATTTATCACAATGAAACTGTATAATAAAAAATTTGATTAGATATCTATTTTACTAATTTTTTACTCAAAGTTTACTGTTTTTTTTTTCATAAAATATTCAAAAAACATATTTTTCTGATGATCTAAAATCTATTAATCTTTATTACAACGGAAAAATAAAAAATATATTAATTAAGCAAAAAAACAATATTTTAAATAATATGAGCAGACTATAATTTTTACATAAAAATTGCTATATCTCGTAGGAAATTTGATCAAATTGTCTAATATCTCTATTTTAATATATTTTGTATCACGCTAAAATTTTTAAATCCATTTTAAAAATTTCATGAAAAAATTTTATGTATCACAGTTTTTTAAATATCATTTTAAATATAAGAAAGAGCCTAAAAATATTAAATAACAAAAACAATATTGTTAAGTTAAATTATATCAATAATACAACCAGAAAATTAGGATTTGTCGTAAATACACCAATTTTAAATAAATTCTCTGTATTGTTACCTTAATTGTCGTTCAAGATTATTTATTAAATTAATTGTTTCTATTAAAATATACTTTAAAAACAATTTAAATCCAAATATTAGCTATCTTCTAAAAATTCCATTATTTTACAATTAATCCATAGATCGGTCTAGTTTCTCATATTAACTATAAATTTTGAAACTTCAGACCTTTTTATGTACAGCATAAATAATTAATATTATCTCACCGCCCAAATCCTTTAAAATTTAAATCTACATCACAAACTGATAAAAACCATTATTTATAGTAAATTTTATTTGAAGTATGATAGATATCTTTAATAATAACAATACTAAAAAAATGAATGTTACCAAAACTTTAAATCAGGCCGGTTTTTATAAATCATAATACCAAAATATTTTCATTTATCTATGAAAATGCAGTAAAATTGTATTTTTTTGTATAGTTACACTTGATTCTTTTTAATTTTGTGATTTGTATGAAATAAGTTTTTTTCTTATTTTAAAGCGGTATTGAAATTTTTTTTCATGAGTAACTCCTATCTTGTGATATAATCTTGAAAAATGTAATAGATTAAGATGTTGAACACCACATATGATAAATTTTAGTGTATACAAAGCTTGATGTATCCGTAAACTAAAGATTATGATGCTTAAATATACATTAATGTTTAGAATTGATTAAGACAAATCATACATATTAGTAAATAATTTAAAGTCATAAAAAGTTTTCCCCATAAACTGCAAAAATAAACTATCTTTTCTACAATTAAAATTTTAAGGATATTTCTTTTGATTAAAGAAAAGTTTTTTTTAATTAATTAACTTCTATCATTATGAAACGTCTAAATAGTAAATAAAAATCAAAGCAAAAAAATTTTATTATGATTGCTAATCAAAAAATTTAAAATTATGTGTTTTTAAAAAATTTTGTTGATAACAGTGAGAATTAGAAAATAATATGTAAAGTTTATAGTATTGGGTTTTTATACATTTACCTGAGTTAAAACATTGTATTTATTTTTGTAGAATGCTTAAAAAATAAATGCAAAATAATTTTACCAGGAGCGCAAATAATCCGGGATTTTTGTTATTTTAATTCAAAATAGATTGTAAGCTTTTCTTGAAATGAGATAGTTTCCTGTCAAAATTTTCATTTTCCAATTATACTTTTACAAATTTTTTCATTGGTACAAAACAAGTAAAAATCTTTAAGGGGTAATTTAATTTTTATGTTAAAACCCATAGTTCAATTGATAATACTGATATTTATTTCTTTATAAAAATATCTGTTACAATTCTGAGAACATATGCATTTAAGATTTTCTAGTATGTTATAAAGGCACGTGTTTTTGCGTCTATACAAATTACTGTTAAAAATAAAATGTATTTTTCTTTAAACTCTTCACAAAAATAGGATTCAAGATATGATTTTTTTTATTAACTCGTGAGATATTCAAAATTATTAATAAATCCCATTTATTAAAATTTATGTGTCCAAGAAGTTATAACTTTAAATAAATTCATCGAATTATCTCAGAACGATTTAATTTAGAATCATAATTCATAAATAAATTTAGCCCAAGCAGACTTATATGATTTTTATATTTTTGATAATAATGGAACAATCTCGGAGATATTCTACCAAAATGTTGACCAGATTTGGGGAAAACGTGGCTATGTGCAATTATTTAATAAAAGATATTGGTCCGATTTAACTAAAATAAATCGTATCCCAAATCAATTTGATGGCATGGATTTGGAGGAATCGACAAACTGTATAAGCGATAACTTATCTGATGAACTTGAAGATTTTACAAAAAGTAGAAGCGAAGTTTTAGATAAAATGTTGTTAGATTCACGTATCTTCAAGCCCATAACGATCTCTGAAAATATAGATTTATACAAAACAAAAATAGAAGAACTTATTAAGAGAAAACGGTCTAAATTAAAGATCCCCGATGATTATGATTTTTTCGAAGAAATATTTAATTTTGCAAGCGAGGGATTTAACAATGATATTAAAAAAATGAGCACGTTTTTGGCTGCTCTAAATTTTTTATCTAGTGGATTTGAGAAATACAACCTATGTGGTTTAGAAAGCCCAGAAAATATTTTGACTAGAAAAGGAACCGCTTCAGTTTATTCAAGAAATAAATTGAAGGAAGGTATAAGATTGTGGAATGAAAATTTTGTTCCATTTCAAAATATTTACGAAGGATATGTTTGTATATTGGCAATTTCGGAAAAATTTTTATTTGCTAGCGATGAATTTTCTGAAAAATTTTTATATGCTTACAAATATGACATTCTTAAAAGTTTAAAGTTTATATTTGAGTAAAATATGTTAATGATTTTCTTTTTTCCATTCATTCAAATTTAACATAATTTTCTTAGTAAATAACGCTTCTAAGTTTAAAAATAAAAATATAGCATAAGCTTTTTATGTATTTAAAAACTTTTTTCAATGTCATTTTTTCTATTTTTATTTTGTTTAAAAACACAAATTTTTTACATCAGTTCTGTTATGTATGGTGGCTATATACAGTTGCTGAAGTCATTGGTTTAGAAAAAACCAAAAAATGTAAATGGTGATCAATGTTCGATGTATCCCGAAGCGGCGATTTAGAGTAAAACTATTAAAAAATTATTTTAAATTCAATGGTTTTTTACAATTATAACTTCTTTAACAATAAAACTGACCGAGATACACATCATCCAAGGGGTGTGAAGCTTATTGTGTTTAGTCACAGATTACAAATAGCTTTTTAGAAAAATTTAATTTACGAATATAAGAATCTTATTTTAATTAAGATAAAAAATATTCACTTATTTACTAAGATTGCTAACATAATTTATCCATACTTTAATGGGGAGAATGCCGAAATAGAAAAGCAATTCACAGTTTAAAGAAACACTTAATTTAATTATATTTTTTAGAATTGGTTTAATTCTAAAGAAAGTTTATATTTAATTGCAAAAAAAGACAATCTACTATAATTTATAAAGGCATTTGTTAGGAATTATGATAAAATCTTTTACAAGTTATGTGTCTTCGGAATTTTTTACTAAAAACGAATTTCTCACAGTTGAATTACCTGTTTAAAATTTCTTTGATGCTATATGTTTATATCCATTATTTTAAAAATTAATGATGTTATCATGTTTTTAACTTTTTACATAATATCACTTTACTAATTAAGTTTAAGTTTTATTAATGCAAAAGCTAAGCGCGTAAGAAAAAAATTAAGAAACCCCCTATTATTTTTGATGAATATTAACTGTTAAAGGAATGTTGCCCAAAATTAAAAGTATTAGCCAAATTTTAGAAATAGATAACCTAATCTTCATTATATATTCGGCGTATTTTCATATATTTTTTTGGATAAGTATTTAATTTTAAAATTCAAATTAAAATGTTTACTTATTTCCAATTTTTAGCAAATAAAACGGCTATTCAAAATATTTACGTGTTTTGCTTAATCTAAAATTTTTTTCATTTTTTTTAAATTTTCTTTTTTCTTGTAAATTTTTGAGCCATTTTTTAAATTTATCGCTTATTAATTTGATTTTTAGATAATTTCTTAATTAGAAACAATTGACCTTTACTGAAATAATCTATTTGATTTATTATTGTATAAGTAATCATTTAATTTTTTTTAATTATTATTGAAGTTTTTGAGCCTTAGAAAGCGAAATTCAAAGCCCTCTTAATAAATTCTTTGAAAGTTTATTTGTGGTTTTATAAAAAACAAGTTCAGTGTTAATTTTAGTGGAAAAAATATCTTAAGCTTTAATACTTTTTAGATGGGAGGTTGTGATTTGATAATCAAATTAATATTTAAATTGCTAATTTGTTCCACAAAACTTCCTGATAATTATTAAGTATATCATTTGTTTTTAGTTTTATTATTAAAAATGAAATTTTGACATTTATTTATGACTACCCTACATTAGAAATATACTAAGTAGCAAAAATTTCCTAGTTAATGGTCAGATTCGATATGTGCTGTTTTACTATGATTGCTTAATTTTTTATAACTAAAAAAAATACAGAGTTTTTAACAAGGGGATATGACAATAGAACTTTTAGGTAAACTCCCACTTAAAATGAAAAATAATTATTACAAGACACATGCCTTTTTGACATGATAAGTAGTTAAAATAAATAATTTTTTTGAGAATTTGATGATATTCTTGCCTAGTAAAAAAATTAGATTCTGCCTTCGCCCTCGGATTAAATATTTTTTATTTAAACATGCGGTATGTAAAATTAAGAGCTTATCACTCACATCTAGTCAATAAATTATAAAAATGAACCTAATCAAAGGTATAAAAAAATCTTATTTATAGAATAATATATCTTTTAAAAAAAATTTATGATTAAAAAAATATTTTGATAACTTTATAATTGCTTTTGTTAAATAAAAAATTTATCATCGTTTTTTAATAGTAAATGTATCTGCCTTTGTTCCTATACAACTCAAGCGTTTTCTTTCTAAAGATAAAAGCAAGTTTTGGACATAATTCTGAAGGAATAGCGTCTCAAGCTCTCAATACAGCCTCTTTTAGCCAATATATTTTTGAGCTCTAATTTGACCAATTTAACTTTATTACCCTCCAAAGATTTTTGATTGGGTTAATTCCAAGACTTTGAGCAAGCGTTTGTAAAATTTTCGATGTTTTTTAACTTTAAAAAATTTTATGCAATCTTAGATTTATGTTTCGGATCGTTGTCTTGAATAAAGATGAATGAATCAACCTAAAGGATTTAGAAGACATCAAGTTTGTAAAGAGAATATTACAATATTTACTTCTATCTATTATACCATAAATAAAATATATTCTTCAACCTCCATTATACGAAAGACATCCCCATATAATTAGCGATCCTACGCCAAATTTTAGAGTAGACTTAAAGGTATCTGCTACCTGCTTTTTTACCTTTCTTCGCCACACATAAACATTTACATTAGAATATAGAAAGAAAATTTTAATTCTATCGCTAAAATTAATTTTCTTGTTTTTCTTCTATCATTTGTATCCATTTTAAGTTGCAGAACCCCTTTTTAATTTTTGATTTAATGTAAAAAGGAAAAGGTTTCGTATAAGAATAATCGTAAATATTTTTTTAAAGACATTTTTTTTATTTAATGATATTCTATCCCGTTTTCATTCTGAACCTTGTTAGCGATTTTTCGCGAAGAAAGTGGTTTGTCGAATTTCTTAAGTTTTTCAATTTTGTTATAAATTCATTTATCTACTATCCTGAGGATAATTATTATTACCTGGTTGATTAAAAATAATGTTTTTCAAATGTTGTATGGTGTTTATAATTGTCTGATCTTTTCTTCGCATAATTTATGCTATCTTCCGGGTGCTCAATTTTTGTTCATATAAAACTATACTCTAAGCTCTTTTTTGGATACAGTTGTCTACTCATGATAATTGTTGTAATTTTATTTTATATGCATATGTTTAGAGGAAACATCGCCTCAAATTTTTTGATAAGATTTTTTTAGACAATCAAATTTTTTAATATAAAATAGATACTTCAGTATTGTTTATTGACCATCATAGATCATTAAAACATATATCTGCTATGCACTTATATTATAATCTACTAAAAAATTAAGTCTATATTATATAAAGATGCGTATTCTTACAAAATTATAAATAATAGGTCTTTTGTTTAACAGGCTTCATATAAAATCACGTTCAACAATTTATTAAGATGTATGACAAACTTGTTTTGCTAAAATTTGTTTATTGACACAATTCAAATTATTATTATAGGACTTTTCAATCAATTATTTGGTCGAATATGATAGTGAGAATAATGAATCTCATATTAATAAAAAAAGCCTTGGAAAACTTAAAAAAAATTAAAAAGAATAAATGGAATGCAACTTGTCAAAAATTTTATATTTGTAAGTTAAAATATTCTGTACTAACAAAAATACTACAAAAGTTAATTTATAGGATATAACCTGTTTGTAACAAACATAACCAAAGATTTAATTCTTAAAACTAAACGCCCAAAACCTCTTCTGCCATAGCCACAAATTTAATTTTAAAAAAAACGGGGGTGGGTTTTAGCGGGTGAAAGGTTCGTAGTATCTTGAGCTGTACTAAATTACATGGAAACTTTTTTTACCTTATGTTTCTTTTAACTAAGCATCATACTTTATATATAGATATAGCGAAAAGATCTTCGTATGGATTTCTTATACCTAGGAAATTAAAAAAAATACTTAAAATATTATATTTTATAAAGGTTTAATAAATGATAAAAAATGAAATTAATAAAATGCTCATAAAACAAATCTGAAAAAATTTTTTGTCTTTATTTTTATTTTTATTTTTATTCATTTTATTTTTGTTGTTTTATTTTTTAATTTTCGTTTTAATTTTTAATTTTTATTTTATTATTTATTTTAATTATTCCCTTAAATGACTAAGGATTTAGAAGAAAAAAGTATTTCAAATAATTATGAAGAATCTAACAATGAAAACGAAGAAACAAAGTCAATTAACTTAACAATAAAAGAGCAGGATGGTCCATCAATCAAATTTAAAACAAAAAGCAACGTTACTTTTGGCAGGATACTTGATTCTTTTGCTAAGGAAACAGGAAGGTCTAAAAATGATATGAGATTAATTTATAAGGGTAAAATTGTTGGTCATGGTGTTACACCTTTTGATTTAAGGTTGAACGATGATGATGAATTAGAAGTTGTTGCTTCCCAAACAGGTGGGTTTTAAATTAAAAGAATATTCTTTAATTTATTAATAAATTACTGTCTAAATATTTTTTTACTTTTAGATATTAATGTTGTATTTTTTTAAATTATTTTAAATTAATAAAAAAATAAAATAATCAGATTATATTTTTAATCAAAGAAAGATATTAATTTTGTTAAAAATTTAAAATAAAATTTATAAAATAGTACGAAAACTTTGGGATTATTTGTAAATTATTGGTTATAACTAAAAATACATAAACCCCTTTTATATGATGACGTATAAAACAAAAGCAAAATAATTTATAAAATCTAGTAATTTAATTAACAGTTTGTTATTGTCATAACCAAGGATAATTCAGGCTTTGTGTTAAAAAACAAATCTAATATTTTTATTAAAATGAGTAAAAAATATTTCAACACAAGTGCTTAAATAAAAAAATTATTATTTCATTTTTTAGTTAATTGTTTTAATCAAATATAAAACATGAAAATTTTTAAAAAATATTTACTCAAAAAAAAATATAAGTCATAGAATACTAATGAACTTAAGAATTGAAAAATCAAAACAAAGTATAAATTTGTTTTCATAAAAAATCTCTTTTCATTTTATAGCATCTAAATCGCAGTTACAAAAAAACTAAAATTAAATTTTAATTAAATCTTAATGCAAAAAAATGCGATTAAAAAATTTTTACATAATTTTTTTTTATTTTTATAATGAGGCGATCACTTAGTTTTGTATAATTTGTTTTTCGTTATTTGCTACGAGGTTATGATTTAAGAAACTTATTTAAAAACATAAAACTAACGAATATTTAAACGCGAACTTAAAAATTCTCTTTATTAAATTACAAAAACAGGTAAAGTAATCCAAACAAAAGAAGATGTTTACATACATTTCTTATCCTTAGACAAAAATACAAGAAAAAGAAATTCGATAACTTTTTTTCAGAAAACAATTCTTATGTTTAAATATAAAAAGTTTTATAAAATCGACTAAATTCAGAAAAATATATTATTTTACCTGGTGTTATATCATGTACACTAGGCATTTGATCATTAAAAAAATACTTGTTGAAAATATTTGCATTTTCTTACCTTTACTTGTTTTATAAATCTTATACTTACTTATTTCCTCCTTATTTGTTCGTCTCATAATTCTATTTTTTAGGGGAAAATTTTTATTTGAATAGATATTTATTTGATATGTTATTTTTTTAAATACTTAAAAAGTTTTAAAACGTGTGGTTTAATTTCACAACAAATTTAGCAAATAAATTACTTCAAACGCTCTCTGCACTCTAAAAATATCTATAAATTAAAGGTCTCATTTAATTTTAGAAATATTAGTATTAAATGAATTAAACTAAATCTGTAGAAAAGAATAAGAAGATTTCTAAAGTGGTAAAAAAGCATGTAACTTTAATATCTTTTAAACTTTTATAAATTAGAAAATAATTTAGATTACAGTTTGTAAAAATGTTTTTATCACTGTAAAAATAAAAAGTTAAAAATTTTCTTAACAATGACATAAAAAAATAGATTTCTTACAACCTGAGTGACATTTGAAATTTTTAAAATTAGTTGTAAAATCATGTATGTGAAAAAAATTAAAATGAATTTTCATAGCCTATATATATTGTTTATTATAGAAATAGTAATGATATTACATATTTTTTCACATTCTAGAGATGGTTGTTTTGTATATTCTACCAATAAAATATTCTGTTATATTTCAACATTTCTACAAATAGTTATTTAATCATTCTATCCATAACAAAAGAAATTTATGTATGCTCTACTTAAGATAATAAATAAAACATTCCTTTCATTATTGAAAAGTTTAAAAAAATGTATTTTTATTATTACAGCCTATCAATTAGAAAACTTATAAGAACATTTTTAAACACAAATTAAATAGATTTAAAAGATATATATGTAAATAGATATCGAAAAGCAAATCATCTATAATTTAATTAATTGAATTTAGTCAAAAAATAGTTTATACCTTATTTATTTGCAAAAAAAAATTTATTCGAATTTTTTCATACATTTCTGTGCAATTAAAATAAATTCCTTTTTAGAATTCTGTTTCTTATGAAATCAAATAAAATTAAGATTACCCTTTGTACAAGTCTGAAAATAATTTACTGTATTGAAAAAAAATTCAATAATATTTGATTAAAAGTAGTGGTTATATCGTAATTCAAAAAATTCAAAACATATTAATAATAAAGTTATGTGTTTTTAGTATTGTAAATATTTAAAATACAAGAATTATTTTGATAGGATGAATTCAATGCCTAAATATTTTTTAATTTGCTTTGATTCTGATTTTTCTTTGTTTGATAACTTATTTATGCAATTAAGAAGGTCTTTTCTTCTTTGCGAAAAACTAAATAGCAGCAAAAACCAATAAATTAATTCAACAATGGATGTTTAAGCACTTTTTTAAGTATCATGTGTAGTAAATTTTTAAAATCTAAAATTAATTTTGTTTAGATTTGAAATCTGATATCTTCATATAAAATTTTTCTGTTTAACAAATATCTTTTTAAGAATAAGGCATGTTTACATTCTTTGAGAAAAAAACAAGAATTGTAAGACGGAATAAATTTTTATTTGTAAAAAAATTTTTCTATTAAATTTTAAGATATTACGTTTAATATTGAAACAAAATGATAAGAAAATAATTTTGATAACAAAAATCATTTATAAAATAAATAATGCTTCCCCATATGAAACTTTATTTGTTCTTAATGCAACTTGGGATTGTCATTTTATCGAAAAAAAAGGATCCAGATTATTTGCCGCCGCGTAAACATACTAAAAGAACTAAACCCGTTGAGGTAGATGACGATTCAGAACCACGACCAAAACGCAAGTACGTAAGAAAGTTAAAACCCGAACTGCCGTTAAAGAGCTCGGGAAGTGACGGAGCTTTCAAAAAACCAAATCATGAAACCTCAAACAATACAAAATCGTATGTTACGAAAAATCAAAGAGATGAAGAAATAGACGCAATCGCTAACTTAACATCTTATAAAGACGAGAGCTTTTTACCCACATATCAGAGCTATTTCTTGCAATTAAATTCACAATTGACTCAATCACCCGTATCGCCTAAGATTGATATTCAAGATGCTGTTGGATTTGATAAAAATAGAATTAAGATGTTAGAAAAGGATTTGGCTAATGAATGCAAGGCTTTGTTTGACAACAAAGCCTCTAAGGAACAAGAAATCTGTCTACAAGCGTCTTTAAATGAAGTGGTTCCTCAAAGTATTGTAGACTATTACCCAACAACATTAGAAAAATTTCAGTACAAAGAAACGACAAATGAATCATTGAGTTCTCGTAAAAATAATAAATACATCAGTAATATTATTAAAGATGCTGAAAAGAACCCCGAAATTCCAAACAGCTATGGTCTTCCTATGTTAAGTATATTTGAAGAAGAAAATGAGTTAAGTGTTAATGATACTTTTAAAATGAATGAAAAGATAAACAGTCCAAATTGTGCGATAAACGAAAAAAACGATGTTACTTTTATATCTAAAACACCTGTTCAATTTGCATTCACAAAATCAACGCAAAAAATCGAAAGCCTTCAGAAAATAAGTACAGAAGAACTCCCGTTACAAACAACGCCAACAAATTCAAAGCAAAACAATCTTAAACCTAATCTTATAAATTTTAAAGGGGCAAAAATACTTGATGGATCATCGCAGAATATACACCAATCTTTAAAAAATTTACCTTTGGGTAATGATTTCTCAAGTACCAACCTAATTTCGCAACATTCTTCCAAAGATAATATAATTTTTTTTAACATAGGATCGCAATCGATTCCGATCATAATTTCAGACAAATCAAATAGTCAATTACGGCCTTCCTCTTCAACTCAAGAAAGTATTAAACCTATTTTACGAGATGAAAATACAGATGTAGAAGAATCATCTTCCAGCAGTAAGATGTTTTCATCTTCTTCTAGCGATCATGAAAACCAAGATCAGTTTCATTTTCTCGATATACTAGATAAAAATTCTAACAATGATGCAAATATAGATTCCATAAGTTTTGATTCTATGAATCAAGTTCCTCAGTGTAGCTCGCCTTTTTCAATACATGAAGAGGATTGTTTGCATGATTCAAATTTTCCAAATGAAAAAGAAATTGAATCGGGTTTTAGAGATTCCTCCGATAAACGGGTACACATGAAATCGGTTCTAAAGATGATTCCTTCTTCAATAAATCAGTTTAATCATCATGATTTAGATAATTATCCTATCTGGAACTGCCTGACCAAAGAATTTGAAAGATTTTTGGGTTTAATATTTAATACGATAACTAAAATAGAACAATCACAATTACCCATCCTCACGCAAAAAACAAATAGTAATATTTGGTTGACATTTCGTAAATCAGTAGAATATGATTTTGAAAAAAAACTAAACCTTGGTTTGTATGAATGTTTAAATGTAATAAAGGTGGTCAATAATATCGAAAATACATTTTTTACTCGATTTGAAAAAATTTATCTGTTTCTAATGAAAAAAAGTTTTCCAGATACCTTTTTTTATCCTGGGGATATAAAACATTCTGATGCAAGTAATGAAATCTATAAATTCTTTTGTACTTTTATTTATAATGTCAAAATAAGAAAATATTTTTACCCTGGCAGTGCAGAATTCAATTCTATAGATGATATTTCATATGAAGTAAATGATTTTAGCAAAAAATTAGAGGGTCTAATTAACCGATTTAATATAATTTATAAAAATTTTATGCTTCAAATGAGAGTAATTTACATGTCAGATATAGAAAATTATTCCAAGTATTTTGGCCTAAACTTTTTGCCAAACAGCGAATTTTGCACGGAAAAGATTATTAAGTATTGGACAGTTACATTTTTTAATGATGAAACAAATCTTATTTTATTAACCCTTTTTCCGGATTTGAAATATTTTATTGAATTTTTGGTAGAAACTCCAACTATTGATATTGCCACCTTTAAAATGTTTCATTTATTCTTTTCTTTAATTGCATTTAAATATCATTTTTTGAGAGAAAACATTAAGTCACGAACAGAGGAGTGCATTAAAAAAGCAGAAATGATTACCCAGTCTAATTTTTTTAATATGTTTATGATGGATATGAGGTTTACTATTGCGTTGGCTTCAATCAATTTACTAGACAATAGTCAAATATCTTCCATGTTATTTTTTAAAGCATTCTTGTCATATGTTCGCATTGAAGATGCAACATTTCTTAATTTCTTTTTTATTGATGAATTTTATATTTTTGATGAGTGTATAATTGAGAAAATATTTCACGGTACTAAAGTAAAGCCTTGTAAAGAAGATTTACCAATACAAATAATAAACATAAACTCTTGTAAGTATTTGCAATTAGAAGGTTTAACTCCAAATTTAGTTAGTGAAGCAATAGGTTTTTTAAAAATAAATCGTTCTGGTATTATAGCCAAAACTCTTCATAAAGAAAACTGCAGGATTTTTCAAAATATTAGCAATTATGACAATGAGAATTTTTATCGAACAAGAACTATTGAATTGAATGAGTTGGGGAAATATCTATTGGCTTATCTGTCAAATTATTAGAGAATCTTTGAATTAGAAATTATATTTTAAATAAATTGACATTTAAGGGATGCAGCAAGATAAGGAGAAGTGTTTAAAGTCTTAATTAAAAAGAATAGTACTTTTTTGCCAAAAATTTATTGTTTACATATAAAATATATATCATTCAGCCTTTTATTTTTTATAAAACTACCATTCTTACATAAAAATTACAGGCGTTATAAAATTTTTTAAAAAATCATATTTTTTATAATCAACAAAATACAATCTATTGTCTTTTTAAAATTGTTACATGGTTTAAAAAGTTAAACTAACTGTAAATTGCAAACAAAAAGCTTCAAATAAATGGAAATATGAAGATAAATAATGAATTTATAAAAATGAGGTTATTATATGCTTGATAAACTCAAAATTTATAATAAAAAAGGACAAAAATTATGCGTCGAGATTGATTAAAATTAAAGTTTAAATAAAATTTTCACAGTCACTTTTAACTAGAATTTAATATACACTTTAAATTTAAAATGAGATTCTTAAATGTATATATTTATATAAAGTAGTGACATTGTGGTTCTATTATGAATTTAAAAATGTAAAGCTCAAAAAATGATTAAAAGATTCAAAAATATTATTTGAGGCTTATGACAATATAATATAGGATAGATTCCTGTGTTACAGTTATTGTTAATTTGTAGTTAAAGTATAGATTGGCTTTTTTAGGGTTATTTTGGCTTAATATCTTTTATAATTACCTTTATAAAGTAATACATTGATTTCTTAAGTTCTGTTACTACAATAAATACAGACAAACGGGGTGGGTTTTAGCTGGTGAAAGGCTCGCAGTATCTTAAGCTATAACTAAGCATGGTAAACCTATTTTACCGTATGTTTCCGTCGGCTGGGTATAAATATTCTTGTAAAAAAGGTATGGCCAAAAGATCTTCGTATGGATTTCCTATCTTTAGGCAACAAAAAAAAATATAAAGAAGTTGGCGTATATCGGTCCAAAAAAGTAAAAACATTTATTTTAATCTCAAAAAGATATAAATTATATTTCCTGCTGCATCTCAAGAAAATTTGCAGATCATATAAATATTCTACCCTTTTAAAAGAGGTGCGTTTATTATTGCACAAAATGTGTCTCCTTATTTTTCAAATAAATTTCTAAAAAAATATGTAATTCATTTATAATTTGTATAAATCTTATTATTTAGTGTTCTTTATTATTAAATAATTTATTTCAAGTAGTAAAGAAACATAAAATCTCTTCGAATAACATTTATATAGGAGGGGTTCTCGTAAACTTTCTTATCTTATTCATCTCGATATAAAAATTTTTTATTATTTGTATTAAGTAAATTAAATAAATAATTAATCGTAACACTTAGGTACAACTATTTTTTTAAAAAAACCTTATATTTCTTTATTTATATTAAACATTTATTATTTAAAAAAATAATATTTTATATTATTGCAATAAATAAAAATATTAAAAATAAAAGAATTTAATTTTTTTATATTTTTATTTATAAAAAAATTTCCATTGTTTATTCATGAATCAATCCCAGAAGAAAATAAATATTTCTAAATTAGAATCTCTCCTTAGAAAAGTAGAAACAAAAGAAGCATTGCTAAACGGCACAAAAAGAGTGTACTACTTCAAAGGATCCGATGGAATAAACATCCTCCAAACAAAATACTCCCAAAGTGATTGTGTCTTTCTTATGAATTATCTGTTAGACAATGATATTATCATAAAAATAAAACTAAACAATGACAAGGAAAAGCTTCCTTCTTGTAAATTGAATTTGATTGGTAATTTCTCACCAAACGAAAATTTCATTTTTATCAAAGCTCCTTCAAATTTTTACAATCTTTTGATTTCTGTTTTATTTTTAGGGCTGTCACTTTTTTTGGTAATGTTTAAGCTTTGGCCTGCTAATTTAAAGCATTATGCATCGTACACTTCTTATCCTATTATTGGGTTTATCATTTTTTTGGTAGTGGTTGCTATTATTAGGTTGATTTTCTTTATAATTACTTTCTTCTTTAATCCTCCAGGTATTTGGATATTTCCTAATTTCTTTGCTGATGTTGGATTCTTTGAATCTTTTGTGCCACTCTGGGAAAGGGATGGAGTAGACACTAAACCAAAAAAAGATGATTAATAAAAAATTTAACAACAAAAATTAAATTTTTTTCTGATTTATTTTTACAAAAATAGAAATTAATTTCTGTTTTTTAATTTTTTTATTTTTTCTTTTAATTTATGAAAGTATTTACGTAACATTTCTTTATCAATCAAAATTTCTTTTTTAAAAATCAATCCTTCATTTCTATGCACCTGCCTAGCAATGTCAGTTGGTGATTTAGAGAGTGATTTTAATTTTTCAGCTGAATAAATCAAAAAATATTCTTTTAACCTCCAAACCATTCTATTATAATCACCAGTAAGAATTAACTGATATTTTTTAAGTTCTCTTTTGAGCACAGATTCACTTTGCTTGAATTTAAGTGGAACTTTTATTTCTGGGAGCATATTATTCTCATTTTTTACCAAACTGATCAGATCTGATGAGTTTACAGGCATAGTAAAACAGACTGGGCAGTATGATCTTAACATTAAATGTCTTTTTATACATAAATAACAGAATGTATCATTACATGGTAACATGTGTGGTAATTCTATTTTTTCTTTACAAATGCTACATTCCATAAAAAATGTTTATTTTTAAAAAATATTTGATTTATTTATGAAAATTTTTTGATTTTTTAAGAATAAAAAAATAAATAAATTAATCTCAGATTTTCTAAAAAATAATTAAATTTAAAAAATTAAAATTTTTTATTGAGTAAATTGCAATTTTTATAATAAAATATTAGCTGAGAACTATATAAAACATGAGATCGATGTTCATTTTTATGTAACATTAAAAGATAATGAACTGTTAAAATTTTCTTTTCATAACATAAAATGCTACTTTATTATAAAAAGAGCAATTTACAGAGCAAGAAAATTTAAATTTGTCAATTTAAAAAAAGCAAAAATTTCGTCACAATTTTACAAGATTATATTCTAAAGAGTAGTGAAGATAACTCGATCTATCTTGATATGCTGTAATCTATAAAATAAAGGCTCACAAATGATTCTGTAAAAATTGTTAATTAAATTTAGACCGAGTTTAAAAAAAATTAAAAGTTGAAATCGCATAATTTTATATTTTATATAAAACCAATTTTATATAAGGTTAATTTTTATAAAAAACAATCACGACCTCATATAGAGATTGCACTGTATTTGGCCCAGTGCTAGGATTTTTTAAAATTATAAATGATGCTTTGAGATAATATTTGATTCGAGACAGAAGCGATATTTCTTATATAAATAATATATTTAAAAAATTAAATGAAAGCAACATATAGCTTTAAGGAGATAGCATGAACTTAATACAAACAAAATNATATGTTTTTAGTAGTTTGAAATAGCTTCTTCTTAAGATTTTGTCCTAATTATATAGATATGGTTGGATTTGGGATTCAAACACTTAAAAATATTTTATATTTATTGTTTGTTGATATAAATTTATATTCGTGCTTTAGTTAAAAAATCCAGTAATTAGTTTTCAAAAAACTAATGATTCCTGCGTTAAATGGTTGTATAATTCCAGTCATGTTTGGAAATAAAAGAACTAATTTAAAAATAGAGTGGAAATTTTTTTGTGCATCGGTGCATTATCAATCAAAAGAACAACATGTCTATTTTGTACCTTCAAGCCTTTTTCAAACCGAGTAGGAAAAAATGAAATTCTTTTGAATTAACCTAAGCCTTTTTTTTTAAACTATTGGGCATGTGAATTTGCATAAAATTTCTAAACATTTCGACGATTTACTTTTTTATTAAATCGACATTATATCAGATCCATCGGTATTATAACATAAAATAAGCATAAGTCTATCCTTAAAATTTTTACTCCTTTTAAAGGCTGTAATGTTAAAATAAAATAAAAAGAAATCTTATATTCTAAACTTGTTTTATTTATATTATATTTATCCTCTAATTATATTCTCAAAAATATCAGTTAATTTGCATTTTCAACTATCAAATTTTTCAAATCTTCCTTCCCTATTTTTCTTGAATATTTACATGACTTAATTGCATTTTACATTTTAAATTTATGCAACCAATCACTAGCTTCAAAACCTTTTATCTCTAGGTCTTAAATAGTTTGATCGCTTATAATTTATTATCTAGTCCTCCTGTGGCATATTTTTATTTAAGCATGGTAAGATCCATGTCAAAAAATTTTCTTATAAATTTTCATAAAATACTTTTTTAATCCTGTTACTCTCTACTTTTGTGTGAAAAGTAATCATCATTTAATAAAATGATGTTATAAATAGTTTTCCCGTCTATTTTTTTACCCAATAAGTTGCTAAAATATTTTGTAATTTTTTTCAAATAAAAAATTTTGTTATTTTAAAAAAATTTTGTATACCTTTTTTTGTAAGATTCGTGCGTTTCCTTATCATATAAGTTAAATTTTTAAAATTTTTAGAAATGGCCTTATATACTTTTTTATTAGTGATTTATTAAATAAAAAAATGTTATTAGGATTATATAAAGATGATCTTATTCAGAACTAGCCATATATTATGGTTTTATTGTATTTAAAAAATTTATCCAATTAATACTCTTTGACAACCATCTCACTCTGTATAACACACCAAATGAAGATATATATCGTAGTTTGCGATACAAAGTTGTTTAAATGATCAGTCATTTACATATAAGCTTTTAATTATCTTGATGGCTCTAAACACATATTGTCAAGAATTATGTAGTTATTGGCTAAGATTTTTTGCTACCTAAAGTTGAAGATGTAAAAAGCATTGTATCGCAATTACACATAATACTTTCCTTTTGAGAATACTAGAAACTCTTATGGCCTTATACTATTACTAATGCTTCTTTTGTGGCTACTACTAAAATGTTATCAAAATTATGTTTTTTATAAAAATTATTTAAAGCAAAAAATGTTGATCCATTTTTGTATTGTTTGTATTTATTTTGCAAAAAAAAATCTTAGCTTGTTCTTCTTAAATAAAACAAACGTATGCCAAAACAATGCTCATTTCCAAGCAAAATAAATTCATTAAGGTGTAGTGTATAAAAATATAGAAGTTTATAATATCTACTAAAAAATCTTTAACATCTTCTGCAGTTTCATCAATTCTTCTTTGTACCGTAACATTCCACGAGAAATTTTCAGTTATATTAAAAACCGTTCTATGCACATAGTACATATTACTTCACTGATAAGTGGTATAGCTATTTCTTCATCGATAACGCAAGTTTGCCTCATTTGGCAAATAACAAAAAAAAATTATAAAATTCAACTAAAATATTACTATCTTGTAGTTTGAGTTTGAAAGAACTTGTCAATATCACGTTTTCGAAATTATTATATTTAATTAAGAAAAATAGACAACCTGCTATCTTCTTACTTGTAATGAATTTTCTTAAAATTTTTATTTAGTCGTGAGAGCTTGTTAGCTTCATTTGACGAATTACATATGCGAGGATTGATTTGTTAACGAACAATCTAATAAATCAATATTTTATGTATTAATGCTATTTGTAAAAAAATTTTTCTCTTGTTTGAACATTAATATCAAAAAAAGAACAAAGGAACTATTTTGTTAATATTTATTTCATAACTTTTATAGCAAAAAAAAACCCAAAAAACATTTAATGAAGAAAAAATAAATAAGAGATTATTTGTGATGTCTTGCATTGGATTAACCAATCTAAAAAAATAACCTAATAGAAATAATTTTGCTGTATCTTACTTTTTTTTAAATAATAAAGCAATCTAATAAAGTAGTTTCTTGTAATCAAGTTGTTCTGTTCTGAAGTATTACTTACTCCATAGATATGACAGCTTGTATTGCTGTTCGTATCCCAAGAGCGCTAATTTACAACAAACCACAGTGTGATTTTACTGTATAAGAAAATTTATTGCATCTTTAAACACTAACAGCAAAATATTTTATAGTTGAGAGCATATTAGTCAGAAGTTTCTTGTTATGGAGACATTATTTTCGGAAATAAGATTTAAACAAATAATATACAAATACAAATTTATAATATTTATTTATATGTTTATAATTTTATCTATTTTTGCTTTCGATTGCCCAAGAAATCTTGTAATAAATTCCATAGCCCTCTCATCATTACTTAGCTTTTCAAAAGGAGGGTAAAGCCCATTTTGGAAAACATTGCTGTACTAAATATTAAGTGAAAATTTTTGATACTTTTAAATTATTTTTATCATAATATTTTTAAGTTTTTTATCTAAAAAAGGAGGCTTTTTTTACATATAAAATTTATAAATTGAAAATATATATATACGAAAAATATTTCACTTATATTTATGGTTTTCAAGTTTGTATAAAATTTTTATTGTTTCTATTTAAAATAAAAAAATGTAAAAGCAATAAAGACATATTTTCGTTTTCTTCTGTTAAAATTTCAAAAATCTTTAAATTTCTACGATGTTTTAATTTTATTAGAATTTTCAAAGAAATTTCATTTACATTTGGTATTAATTCAAATAGATATTAAGATTTTAATAATTAAGGTTTTATAAAGTATTTTTTTCTATTTGATAAAGTTTACTTGAATTTTCAATAAAAACAATCAAATATTATTTAACCGTAAATAAGCTTCTGATTTAATAAAATCAAAAATTTCTTTTCCATTTTTTCAAAGAAACCCACGCATTCTCTAAATTTGCTCGAATAGAATCTGAATTTGAAATTTTCCATAGCTTGGGCTTGTTTCCAGAAGATGATCTTTTTATCTTTTTTTTATTTGAGAAAACAATCTAATATTAATAAGAAAGGGTTTAATCTGAAAAAATTACTTTATGTTCACTTCTTGTTACCGATTTGATTGTTTGTTGTGTCTTAGTAATCTTCTAGAGTTTATAAGAATTACAGCCTTTTCACTGACTTTCGTTCTAAAAATTTATAAAAATCATTAATAAAGCAAAAAAGTTTCGTGAATTATATGGGTTATTTTTGACTTTATAAAAGCCTAATTTATATTTTATAATAGCGAAAGGTAAGAAAATTTTTCGCTTAGTAGCTAAATTTAAGATTAGGATTCTTACTAAATTTGACTCTTGCTTTTAAATTCTAAAAAAAAGGCAAAACCAACTTTATCTAAAAAACATTTCAGAATCCCTAAAACTTTCTTTATCCTCTAAGCATTTTTTGGTCAAACTTTTCTTTTTTTGATATATTAAGAAGAGTTTTATTCACTTGAATTGATTAAAAACTAAAAAGCTATGTGCATAATATTCAAAAAATCATATAGAGTTTTTATCTTTAATTTGACTTGAAATTAGTTTTCTACTGCTTTTCTTGGTTTTTTTAGTGATACTCTACTGTCATTTCTAATCTCGCGACTACCTAAACATTAAATTTTTTTTAATTTCATCTTTCTTTAGAATTTAAAATCACCAGTATATGTAAATTTTAATGTTAAACTGCTTTACTAATGTTTAATTTTCATATGTATTATATGAGATAAAGAATTATTTGATTCTATCGACTCTATTGTCTTCTCTCTTTTTCCATTAAAAATTCTTTTATTTTTCTTTCTTTTTTTTAATTTCATATAAAGTTTTTACTATCCTACTTTTAATTCCATTTAATTTCGTTTATAAGATTTTTAATTTTTTCTCAATGCTACTATTTACATCATACACCCCTTTAACATGATTTGTTATGGTTACCTCACTGCTGTCATCTTTGTTATATACATTTTTAATAGCGTTGATCAGTTCTTCCATGCTGTGTACTTTATTTTCTTTGAATTATACATTTTATAAAGATTTATATAAGAATAAACCATCTTAAATATGTCTTGGTAAAAAAATAATAAAATTGTTCGAAAATAACAAAAATTTGATGTTTTATAAATTTTGATTTGAGACAAAAAAATGAAATTGTTATGAAAATAAAATAAAAATGATTTAAATTTAGATTTATACCTAATAACAATTGAAACGTCTTGTAAATGCAAAGAATCTTAAATCATATTAAAAAAATTGAAAAAATATTTGTGTTTCTGTTTTAATTGCTTTATTATGAATTTAAACCTAAAAGGTTACTAATGAAGCTGAAAATTTTTTTTTGGTCTAAAATTTATATTTACATTTTTTTGATTTAGAAAGTTAAAAATTAATAATTTATGTGTTAAGCATTTATTTAATTATAAATTTATATCTAGACCCTCAAATTTAAAATAGAATTTTCGTTCAAGAAAAAGCTTAGTAAATCTATTGTCATATTAAAATTCTAAGAGAAAAAAAATTTAGAAATTTTTGAAATTAGAGATGCAAAAATTGGTTTTAAAGATATTTCAAAATGTAAACATCATGATTATTAAATTTTATTTTTGTTTTATATAATTTATAAAGACACAATATTTATAAAACAAAAAACATTTAGAATAAATCGCATGCATATAACATATGAAACCTTTTACAACAAATAATTTGAATTTTTTACAAAATTTTAATGTGTGGTAATTTTTATCTAAAAATATACGATAGCAACTACTACTGATCCCGCTTTTGTATATAAAATGTTTTTGAGATTTTGAAAACGTTCTGTTATTTCTTTTATTAATTCATTGTATTTTGAATTTCAATAAGAAGTTATGAAAAAAGTTTATTTATAGTTAAAAGAATTTGAAACAAAAAATAAATTCTTTATAGCCCTTTAAACATATAAAAAATCTTAATATTGTATGTGTTTGTATATTTACATAAAAAAGTAAAAAAAATAATATTGAAAATTTTTGTAATTTTTGAATGCGATACCTTAAATATTGTTGAAAAGAGTAATAAGTATAAATTAAAAATAGAAAAGGCAGTAAAAATTGTAATAAATAAACATCTTAAACAAAAAATTTTTTATAATTAATTTTCTTCCTGAACACTTATGTTATTTGATTTAAATAATGATTATTTCTAATACAAATGAATAGAAACTAAAAATTATATATTTGAAAAAGTTACTGTATAAAATCATAAAACATCTTACTTCGTCCAAAGTCGTCTAAGATTTATAGTAAAATGGTAGTTTGTTTCGGAAACTTTTTTTCTACATATTTGAAAAAATTGCAAGTTTTGAAACTAACATTTAAAAAAATATTTAATCGTAAGAATTAAAAAAATATCTTATAAAGTGAAACAAATCTAATATTGGTTTTAAACAATTTATTGTAAATTTTAGTATAAAAAGAACTAAAAATAGTTTCTAAATACTTTGCAAAATTATTTGATATACTTTGTTTAATTGAATCAAAAATGCCTTCGCTTTACTAATACTAGTAACGCACTAAAATTATAAAGAAATGGTGATTTAAGATCATTTTGTATATTAATTCTTTATTATTTTGTTTAAGCAAGTCGTTTTAGTAACAAATTTTTTAAAAATATCAGTTGATTCAGAAGTTTTATTATTGTAATAAAAAAAATAACATGTGCTCAGTAAAAATATATTATAGAAAAAATTTCAGAGTTTTTTAGATATTTTCAGTTTAATGGTTTAATTTATCTTTATTTAACGTCCAAATAAAAAAACACAAAACATTCTAATCAAATATTCAGACATATTTCATTATGACCATAACAAATTTCTTAATATACAACAAATTAAAATTATTTTACATTTTTTAACTCATATAAAACATTTTAGATAAAAATATTGATAATATATATTCATATAATTATAAATACATTATCAAAAAAAAATATAAAGACATGCATAAGTAAATATATAAATCGACATAATTTATTAATTATAATTATGTATCAAAAAGAGCAAAAATTACAATTTCTGTATAAAAATTTAGTACTGTATTACTCCTTAAAAAGGTTATTTAATAAAATAACCCTTTTTGTTAATACTTATTTGTTTCAACAGTTTTGGTTGTGTAATATGAATTTATTGAACAAAATTTAAAACTTTAAAAGTAACTAAACATTTAGTCATATATAAAGGTATACACAATGAATATATGCAATAAAGTGTTCTTTATGCTAAGGAATCTATTTTATATGGTTTTTACACCTTTATAAAAAAATATAATAATCATAAACACATTTCATAATAAATAAACATTTATAAAATTTGAATTTATTGCACTAAAAATTATTTATAAAATATAAAAAGAGAAATTCGTTGTTAATAAATAAATGACGATTAACTAAACACTCAACTATATCATATAATCTATTTTTAATTGCTTAATTTTACAAAATGTATATTAAAACTGAATAAAATCATCATCTAAAATCTATTGAAAAGATTTAACATGTAATAAGTAGAAATAATAAAAAAAGATAATATATAATACTGATACAGTGTTTAATATAAATTCTAAACATTATACATTAAGTGGTATGTAAGTATACTTATGGATAATGGAGCTCGAAAAAAAAGATACTTCAAAAATTTGAATTGACACAACAAAGAAAATATTAGTATTTTCTTAAAAAATTAGATCTTTTTTAACTTTTACCACTTAATAAGCTTATAGTTTAAAATACTTATCCTTATTATTATACTATTTAAGGTACAAAGAAGATCTAAAACTTTATAAATTAAGTTAAAAACTTATAATTTCAAAACATATCATTTTTTTGCGAACAAATATAAAATTATAAACATCCTACAAGTTTTTAAGAGAGATTGAAGAAAGATAGGTTTAAATCGATTAAAAATAACTGGTTTTCAATTTAGAAAGATGTCAGTTATAAAATTAGTTTCTTTTACTACCATTATACTTAATTTATCCTAACCCTAATGTTGTAAAAACATAAAAATAAATTTTATATGATTAAAAAGCAAATAATATTTTTTTTAAAAGACATTAAATCGTTGTAATGCGATTATTTATAAAACTCGAGTATTTTTTTTTGTTAAATACACATAAAGTATAATTTAAAATGAAAATTTAAAATGTCAAGATAGTTGAAAAAACAATATAATGTTATTCCATTTAAATAAGAAGGTCTTTGATTTTATAATATCACAAAGACAAATGAAAAAAAATAAAGATGTTTTATAAATTGTTAAATCAAGATAGAATGCAAATATATTTCAATCTTACTTTGCTTATGATTAAGATGTCGCAAGGGTGGTTTTTACATATTTTAACGGTTTGCAATACAATGAAATAAAGGTTTTTTCGGGTATTTTTGTAAATTAAATATTTAATGAGTTTTGTTGAAAAAAATTTCTGCTCTTTATAAAATGATGTTTTAAATTTTAAAAATTTTACTAATGTAGCAAATTTTTGTCTGACTAAATACAAAATTAAAATTTAAACTGGTAAATTTCATAATTATTTTTATTCATTCGCTTTTATAAAAAAATATAGTTATAGTAAAAAATGAATCTACAGTTGAAATAAAATTAGATAAACAAACTCTAAATATTATAAAGGCTTGTTAAATATTGAAAAATCAACATCATTTATATATTTAAAAAAACTACACTGTATAGCGTTTATAATTTTCTTTATGTTGTGAATATTAATGATTCTTAACTTTATAGATTTGTACATTAAAAAGTAAGTAATTTTTTATTTATTATCTCAAAGCTGTTAAATTTTTGAAATTTTAAAATCTTAAATCATGTTTAATACATAATAATATAAAAACAAGTTTAAACTATAGTATATTATAGTATGTTGAATATGTTTGAGAGAAAGAATATTAAACCGTTTTATAAGTAAAATTAATTATTAAAGATGTGGTTTCAAATCTTATTATGAAACTTAAAGATAAATTTTTACACATGGTAACAAGCAAAAAACAATAATTTTTATAAAAAATTAAAATAATAGAATAGTGTAAAGCTTTTTAATTTTTTCGAGACTAAAAAAGTTTATATTTCTATTTTGTATTTCTTTTTTAATTTCAAAGAAGTTAAACGTGTTAATTTTTAGACGTTTTTAACTTTTTTTTGTTTAAAAAAACATATAATTCTATATATTTTGAAAATCATTTAAAAACTTTTTAAACAAAGCGATTTTTTAAGAAAAAATAATTTTGTACATTATAATTTAATAATAGAAGGTATTTCGGATTGAAAAAATCTTATAAAAT
>RCSS01000818.1:0-18323 GCA_004000155.1 Tubulinosema ratisbonensis | reverse complement strand
AGTATGAAAATATAAGAATAGAAATATAATATTTATTTTTTTTTGTTGAAAAATTGAATTTTATAATTTTTATTCTCAGTTAATTGGAATTCTAATTTTTATTCCTCCCTCCTTTAATTTATAAAAATAGAAAATTTTAATTATTAAAAATTAATATTCAATCCATGTTTTTATCTGATTTTTTGTGATTAATGTCTAACTTTGAGTACTGTTGAATTTATCACCTAGATATTTGAGTTAGTCTTTTAAAAAAAGAGAGGGTGCTAAGAATTTAATTCATAAATGAGAATCTAAATTACAAAAGTGAAAGCGATGGGATGGTTTGGAAGTACATGTATACAAGCTGCATCCACTATAGAGAATCCGATCTATATAAAACAGTTCGTTTTTTACAATTTTCTGATTCCAATGTTTACTGTTCTTATGGTTGTCAAAAAATACGCTGTAGGCAGCCTAGATACAATATAAATGTAGCTCTCAGTATATCAGTCACGGCATCGAAAACATACTAAAACACTTAATTAATTCTATCCAAGATGTTGATTTTTCGTATAACAAACTTAAAGTTCCTATTTTAAAGTTCAGATTAATGAGACAATGATGAATTTCTCGCCAAGGTAGATCACCAAACAATCGTACAGATAGCATTTGTACTGTAAAAGTACAAAATCAAGTACAATGAGTCTTTCTCGTGTGATACTTTTAAAAAAAACAGCCACTTTAATACCTATTATTTGTTCTCAAGTTTGTTCAGATTCAATTATTTTTACAAAGGAAGCCAAATATTATTTTAAACTTAATCTACTTAAATTCTTTCATGTAATTTTCTACCATAAATGTGAGTTTGTGAATTCTAAACATGGGATTAATACTCAGGCGATCCAAGTTTTTCATAAATAATTAAAATCGAAAATTGAACTAAGGCGTTCTAATCTGAAACGAATAAATATTTCTAAAGAAATTTTGCTATTACTTTAATAATCGTAAGTTTTTCTTTAATTTTACTAAAAAATATTTAAATATAAATTTATTATTTTAATTTACTTTTAATTTCAGTTTTACTTTCTTCTATGCTGATTTATTTTTCATTCGGTTTGTTAAATTACAAAATTTTTGGTAATTTGACCCAGGAAAATATTTTAATTGTTTTGCCGCAAGATATGTTAGGAAATATTGTAAGAATATTTTATGGGATCTCATTACTTTTTACTATTCCTCTTCAAATACTCCCATGCAGGTATTATCTTTCTAAAATTATCAAATTAGAAGATAAAATTTTGTCTGCGTTCATTTTTTTGCTCTCTTTTTTATTGATTATTTGTGAAGTAAAAATACAAATTTTGTTTAATTTGGCAGGTGGAATCTTTTCTTCTTTGATTAATTTTGTTTTCCCGGCATTCTTTTTTTTAAAAATGAAGAAGAGATTTCTAATTACAAAGATTATGCAAATAAACTTAAGCTACCACAAATAATTTCATCAAACAGCACAATTTCTTACAAATTAGAAACACCAAAACTAAAAAAGAGAGACAAAGTAATTCAACTATCATCAATCAATGATCCTATTTACTTAGAAGGTGTGTTAAAAATGATGAACGGCACTGTTTTATTAGAATTAATTCTGATTAATAACAGTGATTTTGATTTTAAAGATATAAAAATTGACTTTGTTACCTCCGAGAATTTAATTTGTGTCTCAGAAAGTAANCCTTTCTTTTTAAAAAGTAATTCTGTGAAAGAAATTAATATAAAATACAAAATTAATTCTTGGAATGAAATGTTTTTTATTGGAGAAGTGCAATTTTATTACACGACAGATGAAAGAAATGTTTATAAAATGGGATTAGAACCAATAAAAGTAAGTATATTAGAAAGTATCCTACCAAACAAATTAGACTTAGAAGAATTCAGAAAGAAGTGGAGTGTTTTGGAATGGGAGAATATTTCTACAATTAAGAAAAAGAGTTCNANGTCTCTTTATGATTTAATTAGTTCTGATTCTAAATTAGAAGAATTGAGCTGTGATTCTGGTTTTAATGTGTCAATCTTTTCGGTTAAGGTTGGTGATAAAGTTGTTATAGGAAATTTTACNAAAAACTCATCAATTTTTGTTAGATTGAGAGGAGAAGATGAAGCTGTTATTAAGAATATGGGACAAGCAATGAGTGGATTTTTAAGGGAAAGTAATTAAATGATTAATTAGTGAATGAATGACTTTCTTATATTTTTTTACTTTTTTTTATTTTTTATATTTTATATTTTTTATTTATTTTTATTTTTTATTTTATTTTTTTTTATTTAATATTTTATTTTTTTCAATTAATAACTAAATATAGAACAATAAAAATAAATTAACCCTTAAATGGATAATAAAATTTTATTACTTTCAATAATTAAAGATACAAACATACACCCATCATTTTCATTCATTACTTGGTCTGACTCATTGGAAATACTTAAAGTATCTGAGAGTTTGAATAAAAAGCTAGTAAGTGGACATTACTTTATCATGGATACATTATTAATCGAACAAGAAAATGATATTATTACAAAGATTGACGTTGTAGAGGAGGATGAGCTGAAAGAACCTTTTTTTGATTTTTTAGAAGAAAATAAGCTTCCAAGAGAAGTACCTAACTATCCTACATTACTTGANTTGTTAGGCGGTAGAATAAATTTTATACCTTTTCTTAATGATACACCTTATTTCCCTAAAAGAGAAATCAAGAAAGTATCTCAAATCACTGACAAAATGTTAATTTGCACAGTTGTTATGAAAAGTAGACTTCATCACAGACCTAATAACATATTTTATTTTCAAGCAATCGTNGAAACAGAGACTAGTTTCTGTAAAGTTGATTTCTGGGGCAGTGCTGCTAAATTACATTCTTCTTTAGAACTGTCATCACAGATCGCAATCACTAAAAGCAAAAAAGTGGTTAAAAATTTCTCTTCGGAGCTGCTTTATAACACTTTTTATGAAGAAATGTATTTTGATTTTAACTGTTATAAAGTTAATGACAGTAAAAGTGTTCTTTTGGTTGGGGATGATTTTTTTTGTGATAAAAGTGAGTTGATTAAATTGGAAAAGTGGATGAAAAACGGGGCTAAAGAGGAATGTGAAATGCAATTATACGAGAACGGTGAAAAGGAAAACAATTCTGAAGATTCTGAATATAAATTACGCATAAAAAGAACTAAAAGGGATCTCAAATTACCTGTTACCAGTTTAAGTAACACAATTACAGGCACAATCACATATATTTCTACTCTTAAGAAAGTTAGAACCAGTTTTAAGGATTATAACATAGAATCAGTGACAGAACAAAAAGGATCAAAGGTTTATGAATATTTTTTGCTTAGAGTGAATGACACTTGTGTAATTTTGTTTAACAATTCTCAAGAACAGTTTTATAGGTTAAAATCCGGNAAACAANTCTTATTAGAGAATCTTAGATGTTACAAAAGAGGTAATACTGACCTGTTTATGTCATCAATATACACTACTATAAGATTTTATGGTGAAGAANAAGGTACTTTTATTGAAAACGGATTAGGCTTTATTCCAGACAACTTTAATTCCTTTGAAGAATCTCAAGAGACCAAAGAAGAACAAATTAACAAATACTCAGTCATAATTTTACCACTTTACAAACCAATCGAAGCATTTTTAGACATAAACTTGGAAACAATGGTCATTAACGAAACAAGAAAATATTTTTTTAGAAATGTTTACTTGAAAAGTACAACTGAAAAAAGTGAATGTAAATTTTTAAAAGGTAAAGAAATATTTTCAGAGCCAATTGATTTATATGTTTTAGAAAAGGATGATATTTCTAGACATGTTTTAAATGTTTATAACCATTTTACTCAAACTANAAAGGTTCTTAAGGAAGGAAAGTGTGATATCATAGTTGATTGTATGAGAATTAGCCAAGATGATGTTTTTATTTGTGTTAGTGAAGTGTTCTATATTAATTAAAGAAAAGGAATTATTAAAATATTTTTTTAAAAAAAATATATTTTTTTGATGTTTCATATTTTTAGAAATTGATTTATCAAAAACTTTTGTTTTTTGTTACTACAAAATTAAAAATAATTAACTTTTTTAATATCAAATTAGACTAAAAAATTCAAAATATAAATCAGTAAAAACCATAATATTTTTCTAAAATATAATTATTGTAAATATGCTTAATAATAAAAAAACAAGAATTTTAAACATCTTTTCTCTTTACAAATTCATTGAAAAATTTTTCGAGGTTGGTAATTAGTGACCAAACTTCCTTTTAGTTCTCTTTTTTGTTCTCATCTAAGTTTTTTTGCTGTCTTCTTATAAACAAGGATTTCTGGTTCAAAAATATTAGATATAGTTCAACCTAGGTGCAAAAAATCTAACTAAATTTATTTGTTGTATTAAACCTATCAAATTATAATGATTATTGACTTTTTTTTAAAATAACCTAACCTTAAAGTTTCAAGTATATTTACTTTTTTGTCTAGAACAGGAAGCACAATACTTTAGAAGTGTTACAACTAATACTTCCCAATACCAATTATCAATTGTAAAAGATTCTTTTATTTAATAATTTTGTTTAACCATATTCTTTTCTCCATTTATACAATGTCCCTTTCTTCGCCAATTTAATTATTAGTCTCACTGATAAAGGTCATAAAGCATATCTCACATAAACAAAATCTCCAATAAACAAAGGTTGTTTGAAGCATTCGCCAGTATAATTAGATTAATTAAGAATTTTAAAAAAAGATTGCTTCAGCTTATTTCTTATATGCCGATTCATGTATTTTGTGTGAATTGAGAGAATTGTTTGTGTCATGAAAATCAAATATAAAAATTCACGTTTTCTTGCTTAAAATCAGTTTATAGAAATATATTTTACCATATGTTTTTTTGTAAATTGGTATTTTATTTGATATAAAGAAGGTATATCAAAAGATCTTTGTATGAATTTTCAATCTTATCTCGGCATAAAATTATATGAATAAAATGACTAAAATGAAATGTGTTATTATATATGATAGTTTTTCAACCACAGTAATCTACCTTAAAGAGTGTATATTAAACACCGTAAAAGAATTTTAAACAGAAAAACCTACTGTTTGCAATATTGACACAAAAAAATGATATTGTAGTACTATGTTATGCATATATTCTGATTTACAATATTATAAAATATTTAATATTTGGTTTATTTTTTGTATACATTTTATTTTTTGATTTTAGATTTAGAACTTTTAGTTTCAGTCCCGCGCATGATGAAAGAATTTATGAAAACACTTAGTTATACAAATATAACAGAAGGTTCAGCTAATTGAAATCACCATATGATTACGGATTAAGTAATAGGTCTTATCTGATGTTAAAATATTCATCACAAAAAACAGTAAAAATTAGAAAAGAAGAAAGATTTATATATTTTACTAAAAGGATGCAAATAAAAAGATCATATTCTTTAAATTTTAACTAAGAAACCCTATAAATATTAATTGTTAATCTAAGCATATTTAGTATTTGTTAATAAATTTTAAATCAAATGATGAAATGAATTTTATTGTAAATGATTTAGAAAACATTTTTAATTAATTTTTATATCTTTTGTTATAATTATCTTTTCTAAAATATATCTTATATCCTGTACGAATTTACCTGATTTTTTCTTAGGAAGCGTCTTCTTCTAAACAAACTATTTAGTTTAACTTTTAACACTGTCAATTTTACTAAAAAAGCCTGGTAAGCTTAGATTTAATTATTTTGATTTGTTTTTTTTTCAAAAGTTTTCATATTGAGCTGCTATTTTTTTATCACTAATCGAAGTTTATCAACCTTTATACTATTATAACACTATAATTTTATTCATTCTCAAGATCTTTTATTGCGATTGCTCTAAAACAATTATAAGGTAAAATTATAAGTTTAGCAGAAAAAATACGATTAAAACATCCCTATATATACATTAAAACTGCTTTGTAGTAAAAAGTTTTAAATGTTTTTTAATAGATTATTAAACTAAATTTCCGCGAGAAACAAACCATTAGACTGTAAGAATATATAAAGGTTTTTAAAAAATGTTCAGTTTTTGTTATTTATGTTTTATCTCTATTTTTCTAATTTCAAAGATTTCATTAAGTGTAAAAATTAAAAAGTTTTCAAAATTTCTGGTATAATCTTTATTTTTGTTATCTTTAAGAATAGGCACCTGTAAGTAGGTGATTTTAATAAATAGGCTTTAAAAATTGTTTAACAAATTTATTTACGCTTTTATTCTGTGAGTAGAAGGACATGGAAAAATCTATTTTTTCTTTAAATACTAAAACAAATTAAAAATGATAGGCTTTGAGATTCAATCCATGTTCCTTATGTTATAAATTTATAACAAATTTCGATGATTACAAACTCAAGAATATATTTCCCTTTGACCTCTTCTTATTTGGTTGATTAACTCAATTCATTGAATTAATCATAATAAAGTAGTTCTAAAAGTTTCTCTTTTATTGTTTTTTGAAAGCTATTAAATTTTTTCTAAGTAAAAAATAATTATATTTACTTTTAATACTATACATTAATATTTTCATTGTAGATCTTAAAACTTTTTATCAAAGTTTTATGGTACTTTAATAAAATTTAGCTTGAAAATGAAATTATTTTATGAACATATGAAAAAAGCACGAAGACAAATTTAAAAAATTGCTTTATGTGTTTAATTATTACCATAATTAATTAAATATTTATAAAAAACTTAGAAAATAAACATTTTTTAATTTATTTTATTTATTTATGAGTTATATAATTAATAAATGAATAAAATAAAATAATATTTTGTTTATTAAATGTAAATAATTTTTTTAATGGTCTAAAAATTTCATCAATTATGATGTTTATTAAAATATAAGTTTTTTAAGTCTGGGAGACATAAATATAATTGATTTTAATTAAAAGGAATGTGATTTGCTAAAATCAAAAAAAAGACTTTTTTAAATATTTTTACTATAGAAAGTAATTTTATCTTCTAAATCACTAAAATTTTTATAAAATTATAGATTGTTTATTTTATATTATCAAGTATTTTTTATTCTAAGGAACATTACATAATCGAAATTAAGTAATTTAAATTTTTATTAAGTATATCAAATTTTTTTAAGTGATTTAAATTTTTATTAATTGATTAAAATTTTTATTAATTGATTAAAATTTTAATTTCAATAAAAATCACATAATTTTGACACATTTTGAAATATAATTTAATAAATAAATAAGGTAAAATTAAATATTATTTATTTAATAAAATTACTCAAACCAATAAAAATAGTTAATTTCTTAAAATATAAAATATTTTTTTGGTAACTCATAATCAAATAAAATGAACTTTCTACTAAAATAATAAATTACTTCAAATTGATGAATAAAACTTTTTAAGAATAAAAATTTAATTTGATTATTTAAAATTTAAATAGAAATTTTTAAAAAAAACAAATCTTTTCTAATGACAAACAAATTTGAATAAAAAAATGTCAACAAATGTTTTACAAATTAAATAGTTGTAACACAAAATCAAGAACTGTTGCACAATAAACAATGTTTTAGAAAAAATTTTGTCTTTTTTTGATAAGTTTTATCAAAAATGGTTTATTAAAATATGATTGGTTAAAAAATTCTTCATTTAACACGTCAAAATGACTTATTTTTAGTATTGGTAAGAATTTATCACATCAATAAAATTAGAATTACTCCTTAATTGATTTACAAAACAAATTTAATGTTTTTAAAGTATAATTTTACAATTTAACTTAAATGGAATATAATGATCTAAAGAATTTAATCATAGAACAAAATTTAGGAATAAAAAATTTGGTGAAGAAGGGCCCTATGATGATAACAAATTGTAAAAGTAAAATAGACTTAATCAACCAAGTGACTAACAAATACAATAGAATCAGAGAAAAAGAGGAGAAAGTAACACAAGAAAATAAAGAGAGTGAACACTTAAGATACCCTCTTTCCAAAAAATATCCTAAAATAGAACAAACTGACACTTTTTTACTGTCAAATGATTTTAAAAGAAGATTGATTTACGATGCTTTTCTTACTTTTCTTTCCAAAATAAAAACAGGGTTAGAAAATTGGAAATATTTTTTATTGACAGATAAATTTATAAATTATTCAACTGATTTACTAATAACAGCCCTAATCATTTATAAAAGATTTATAAATGAAAGTAAAGAAGAAATGAATGACTTATCTTGTTTTATTAAAACATTCTTAGGGTGTATTCTTATTGCTTCTAAATTCACAGACGATTTTTCCTTTTACACAGAAGATTTTATAAAAAATTGGGATGCTGACCCTGTAAGTATTTACTATACAGAAACAAATATTCTAAACACTCTTGATTTTAATATCAATGTAAAAGAATCTGAGTGTAAGTGGGTTATTAAACATATTAGGAAAATAAAATAAATTAATAATAGAAATAAAAAAAATTTTTTTATTTATTTACCTTTTAAAAAATTTTAATAAAATAATTCTATTTTGAGAAAATCTTAGAATAGAATCATTTATTTAATTAAAAATAAAATTTAATAAATAAAATTAGAAAAAGGAAATTGTTTTTGATAAAAAACATTTAAAATGGAATATTTTATATTAAAAAAATTTTAATATTTAAAATGTTATTTTATATTTAATAGAATAATTGTTAAAAAACCCTTTTTCAATAAAATATTATTTTAAAGAAGGTATTCTGGAAATAAGATTGAGTTGATATTATTTAAAAAAAATAACATTTAAAAATGAATTAATATAAGTATTGATTAATAAGAGAACTTTTGTTAAAAAATTCTTTCTAAGAGTATATTAATACATCAGCTTTTAGGTTGCTACAATTTTTCAATCAAAAAATAAGCCTTCGGAAATATTTAAAATAGAACATTTTAGTTTTAAAAAAATGTGTTAACACAAGCTTTAGTTTAAGAATAAATGTGTTTTGATAAGTGATAATTAATTTATTATTTAAATTTACATACGTATTAACTAAATGAAATAAAAAGAAGAAGATCTTTGAACAAAAGAATTATTTATTTTAAAAAGATTTTTATAAAAATTACAGAAGTTTAGAAACTTGATCAAAAATTGAATTAAGAATAAAATTTTTATTCATAAAATGTATAATTGTGCTAAGATATGAATTTTATTTAAAAATAGATTGGAATTAATATTCTTATACCAAGAATAAGTATAAAATGTTTACTATTTTAAAATTAGCAAAACTTCTATCAAAAAAATTCTTTTCTCAACAAAATAAATTAATAGTTTTTTATTTTGTAAATTTATAACTAGATTTCTAAATTAATGATAATCAATTAATCGAATCATATGTGTTATTCACAGAATATAAACAAAGAAAAATAAGTTGTGGTTATTTAAAAAAGAGAGAGATCGTGAATTTAGGTGGGAAAAAATTTTACCTTTATTTTACTTAAAACATCAGAAAGATTATAAGAATTTTATAATAAATTGTTTTAAAATTTAAAAAAAAATGAAAAAACCACAAAAATAATAATCAAATTTATATTTAAAGACGATAAATCAAACCTGATTTTATTCAAATGGCAATTTAAGTATATTTTTGAACAATAAAAACCAATTATCATCAAAATTATTAGCTTTAAACATTCTTTTGNATTCAAATTCCTTAATACTATGTCGTATTAGTTGGATTTACGACTTTGATTAAAATTATTGTAAAAAGGTGTTATACTACTTAAGGGGTTATTTAATTTTTTCTACAAACTTATAAAAGTTCTTAGAACATATTACATGAATNCTGTNGGNTACGACAATAACATCTTAAAGTTTTTTTTTGTTTCAAATCTCTTCGTTTCAAAAATTTATTCAATTGATATCAAACTGCTTCAATTTTTTGTGTGTGAGTTTTTGTCGTGGGACCTACAAAGTTTTCTAATTGGTTTACGCTTTTATGTATATATCGTTCATTGTTCTTGAAATACGACATACATGAGGAAAATTCGTCGCTATGTATCTCTGTACGGTGTAAAATAAAATTTTTAATGCGCTGTTAAGACAGAAAACAGCTTTTTTTCCAACATGTTTTATCCTAAGTTCTTGTGTGCTTGCATCCACAGCCCCAAAAAATGCTAAAGANTTCTTTTTTAGTTCTTTATGGTACTTTATCTTTAAAAAAAGAGCTCGTCTATTTAAATNAAATGAGAATCTCCTTTATTTTTTCATTATATAATTTTATAACATAAAATTATATTTTTTCTCTTATCTCTTTTAGAAAGTTTATAATTGTTATTATATGAAGTTAAGTAAAACTTCTAATTTGCTAAAAGTTTAGTCTTTGAACAAAGTAAATTATTAACTTAAATTGTGTAAATGGCTCAAATTTAGTATTAAAATTCACAGATAACATTTTACATGTAATCTGCTTTACACATAAATTACAATTATAAATTACTTTGAAGTAAGTATTTTTTAACATTTTTCTGTGACAATATTTGAACGCCATACCAAGTTGTATTTCGGGATATCTATAAAATGTAAGATATTTTTTTCTATTTTTAATTCATGTTTTAATAATTTATCATAAAATTTTGTTAATCTTTCAAATGCCATAAGCAAAATAAGGCGTAATTTTTTCTGCCTAAATTCAAACCCCGCCCGATTTTAAATATAACACAACTACATTAAGAGTAATTTAAAATTAAAAATTGATTTTGACAACTGGTTGATAACATTAGAGAATATTTAAGTAAAATTTTAAACATTAATTATTATGTTTTTATTGTCTTAGAATATGAAATTCATACTCAAAACTATAAAACAAATAGTTATTTCACATCCCAATAATTCATTAAAATAAATATATTGTGTGTGTTTGTAAATAATACTAACCTAGCTTATAAATGCCATAAGCCAGGCAATAAAATCTATTTTAATGCACTATTGAAGTCATAGTTCTCCAAACTATAGGTATTGGTTACAAGATATTTTATAACTGAGTATAAGTGTGCACTTGTATTTGAAATAAATTTTATTAAACTAATTTTAATATTTTTAAAATTATTTTATTTTTGATTAAGTTATTTTTAAATAATTTCTACTTTTAAATATTGTTTATTTGCTATTTTAAGGCCGTATTTTTAATAAATATAAATTATATTAATACTAATAAGTATTGTGTATAATAATATAAAATAGTTTTTTTAATAATCATAAAAAGATTATTTATTAATAATTTTAAATTCTTGTGAATATCAAATAAAATATCTCTTTCTTAAATAATAAATAAGTAAAATTTTAAATATAAAAAAATATGTTCTTTTTAAATAAATAAAATATTTTTCTAAAAATTTATTATGTTTTTATTTTTGTAAAAATTTATGAATTTACTTAAAATAAATATTTTATTTACTCTAAAAAGACTAATAAATAAATAAAAGAGATATTTTAATAAAAAATAAATTTTTTAATCATTTAAGAGAATATTTTTCAAAACTAAATTTAAATTAATTGAATATTTAAATAATACTTGCCTTTGTAACTGAATCATCAAATAAAATACATTTTTTTATATTTTGTATTAAATATACTTTTATTTACTATTTTTTATTTATTTAGTAAAAAAAACCTAAATGTTTATAAAAAATAAATAAATAAAAAGAATTTTTTTTAATACCTAAGTTAAGTAGATTTATAATTTCTTAGGACAATATTTAAAGAAAAAATTTATAAAATTAGCAGTTCTAAAAGTTTATTTATTTTAAAAATTATTATTAAACATTCCTTATAAAATAAATCAATTGTTAAAATATCTTTTATTTTTTAATGAAATCTTCATAAAAATACCTTTTATAAATAAAAAATTAATTAAAAAANTNNTCCCACTTTAAAATCATTTAATTATTTCCTCCACACCACTCAATTAACAATTCAACTGCCTTGTTAACATTTCCATTAGATTTCTTCAGTGCTTCAATATTCAACTTTTTATTAGAAAATCCCATTTCATTCAAACTAACCAATTGTTCAGCAAAGACTTCCTCAAAATTAATATCAGCTGAGGAGAAATTTGGTGAAAATTGTTGAGGTGGGTAAGGATTAATGGGTGGTGTATATCCTAAAGGATAATAACCATGACTACATGGCACTTGTTGGTTAAATTGTTGATGCATATTGAATTGTGGCTGTTGTCTGCCAAAATTGGCCATTTCTGGCATAGAATTCATGGCATTGAACAAAAATTGTGGATTCTTTTGCAATTCTTTTAATTGGTTAATCATTTGCTGTCTAAAAGCTTCTTTGTCACTTTCAGACATACCCTGCATCATCTGTCCATAATACAAATCTAACATAGCAGGATTCTTCTGTAGATGTTCAATACTTTGGCTAATCATATTATTCACAAAAGAAGGGTTATTCATGCTCTGTCCTAAATTATTCATGCCCATGTCAGGTGGCATAAAATTAGCATTTTGGTCATAAAAATTTGGTTGAGGCATTTGAGTAGGTTGCTCTCTTACAGAAGAAGTTTTCTCTTCNTTCTTCTCTTGTTTCTTACTTTTACCCATCACAAATATAGTAGAATTATCTTTCAATCCTTCTACACCCTCTAACTTATCAGTATCTTTCAATATTTTACCTAAAAAGATGTATTTCTGGTCTTTTGGCTCAATTTTGCTTTCTTCTTTCATTATTTTATAAATTTCTTCCTTTATTTCTGCTATGGTGATGGATGGTTGTAACTCCAAAATATGTTTTTCTCCATTTACAAATTGGAATGATATTTTTAGTTTCTGCATTTAAGGGTAAAAAATAAAAAGAATAAAATTTGTTTATTTAATTATTTTATTGGTTTATTTTTAGGTATTTTTTTAAAATAATTTTTTTTTATTTTTTTTTTATTTTATTAAAAAAATCAAAATAATATATTAAGCTTAATTTAATACTATTATGTTATATTTAAATTATAAACAATCATTTATATTTAAATGAATTATTTTTTAAAAGATTTATTAAAAAAATCAAATGATTAGATTATAATTTGATTATTTACATTTAAAATAAAATCAAAAATGTAAAATCATAAAAACTAAAAAAATAAATAATATTTTTATAAAAAAAATTTTATTACAAATTTGTCATACATTCTAACACTTAAAATTTTATATTGAATTAACTCAAAATAAACAATTCATCTTCAAAACAAAATAAATTGATTAGTCAATTTTAAAACAAATATTTTTTTGAAACAATTTTCAGGAAAAAAGAAACATAAAAGTTTCAGGTAAAATATAAAAAAAGAAAAAACAACATAAACAAAATGTGTTCAAAGTTATCAGTATTTTTAGTATATGCTAGCTTAGTAATAGGAAAAATATTTCATGAGGCCAGTGACTTAAAGAGATCTAATCTTCTTTCCAGTAAGAAAAAGAGTTTTAGTGTAAGCCATTTAGCTGCAGGAAAGGAAGAGGATGAGAAAAAGAAGAAAGAAGACGAGGAAAAGAAAAAGAAAGAAGAAGAGGATAAGAAAAAGAAAGAAGAAGAGGAAAAAAAGAAGAAGGGTGAAAATAAAAACAAACTAAAGAAAGACAGTAAAGGAAGTGCAAGTGAAGGAGAAGAAAGCAAAGATGGAAAACAAGATAAGGAAGACAAAAAGCAAGAAGAAGGGGAAGAAAAAAAGAAAGATGGAGAAGATAAGAAAAAAGATGGAGAGGACAAGAAGAAAGATGGAGAGGACAAGAAGAAAGATGGAGAAGATAAGAAGAAAGACAAAAAGAAAGAAGATGGTTCTAAACTTAAGTCATCTAAGTCAAAGAAATCTTCAAGCTTAGTAAGTTTTTTAGCTCAAGAGTCAAATGAAGAAGGAGGTGCCTCAGAAGGAAAAGACAAGAAAGATGAAAAAAAAGAAGATGAAAAAGACAAGAAAGATGAGAAAAAAGAAGATGAAAAGAAAGACAAAAAAGAAGGGGGAAGCAGTGGTGAACCCAAACATCAAGTATGTATGGAAAGTGGGGAATCTGAACAATGCATAGTAAATGATGGAATGGTAGGTGGAGGAGAAACAAAACCAAAAGAATCAGCACCCAATGATAAAAAGGATGACAAAGAAAAGAAAGATGACAAAGAAAAAAAGGATGACAAAGAAAAGAAAAAAGACGAAACTTCAGGTTCATCTTTGAAAGAATTCTCAGGAAGAAGCTTCTTTAATGAAAAGCCAAAATTAGGAGAATCTGCTCTTTTAGGAGGATTTAGAAACAGAAACAGATTATTACAAAATTTATCAAACGAAGAGGTAAGCTCAGAAAATTAATTAAAATTTAAGTTAATAAAAAAATATTTTAATTTCATTTATTCCTCATGTTTCATAACATAAACATCATTTTTCCTACAATCTTAAAATATTTCATATCATTTCTCTTTTTAATGAACGAAAGTAACAAAAAAAGCAATGTAAATATATTCACATCAGATTCACCATACAAATGTGTTAGGATTGGTCTTTCTAACTTAAGCATCTTAAATGAAGGATATTGGATTTTGATAATCACAGAGGATATCAAAAAAACCAAAGAAAAGATAGAAAGAGGACTTAAGTTTATTAACGTGGCAGTTTTAGAGATTGATTCCTTTGAAAATGCAATGATTGCTTCTAAATTTATGCCTTCAACTTTGCCAAAAGGAGTAGTTTTTTTCAATGGAGAGGTTGTAAAATCATTCCATAAAAATTATTTTATTCAGTCTTACAATTTCTGGAGAGCTTTAGATATTTATTTATCAGCTATTTCTTTTTATTACTATGATTTATTGGGTAAATTCTTTACTAAGTTAATAAATGAAGGGGGAATAACTTATACCTGTTATAATTTTGGTGAAGGATCCACTTTGGGATACGTTGTTTTCTTTTAATAAANAAATTAAAAATATTAGTTAAAAAGATGTTTAAATTCGCATTTGAATATTTTAATTAATAATTAATTTTGGGGGCAATCTAAAATCTTTGATGAATTTAGGGGCAATCTAAAAACCATGATCCTAAGTTATTTTTACATTCATTATGGGTTATGATTTATCCCAAAGTACCAATTTTTGTCAAATTTCTTAACCAACAAATATTAAAATAAAGAAAAAAATAATAAATAATTTTAAAATTGGAATATAAAGGTTTGTGGTTAGGACTTTAATATGCAAATGTTAATGATTATTTACAATAGCCTAATAATCAAAACCCGTCTACCTTGCTAGAAGAAAAAACAAATATACACTGGATTCTATAGGGAGTAGATAATATGCAAAAAAATTTTATTTTCTAGAATTAGTGCCTAATTGTAAGATTGAAACAAAGGTTAGTGTTTTTAAAAACATTGACAAAAAATACTTTGATCATTTCTGAGCGATATCAGCCTTATTATTTAGCAGTAAGACAATTTGAATCGGAACACAAAATTGTATCAGTTGTTTTGTGGGATGTGAATTATTAAAAAAGGAAAGTTAAATTGCTGGATGATAATATCTCTTTTTCATGAAAAAAGTAGATTTAAAAAAGTATTTGAAGTAAATATAAAATAAAGGATGTCTTACAAGAATAAATCTATTCTAAATTTATTTTATTCTAAAAAAGCAGGAAAACAGCAGTCACCCAACCGTATTCAAGACAGAGGAATTTGTTAATTGCGAAGGCTTTTATACAAACTGCATTGAAAGCCTGTGAAGTCATTTAAAAAAACTCACAGAGAAAAAGCGGGAGTTCATAAAACAATAGTGCAATTATTTTTGAAAGAGTTTTAATGGAAAAAGAAGAACTTAAAACAAAAAAGTGAAAACTATATATTTAATAGCTGGACGAAAATATTAACAAGTTTAAATTTGTATATAAATTAACGATTAGATTTTAAACATGCTACATTAATAAAATTATATAGATGCAATTTAAAAGGATATTTTAATTTTCTGGACGACTCTTTCGAGGTCAAAAATAAATATAATCAAAGTTCTCGAAAGACTGTAGATTCTTTTGTTTTGCTAAACGGATTGTTATACAATATTTTATTTAGTTTATGATTGTATTTGTACAAATTTTAAATTTTTTTAAAAATTCAGTAATATTTATAAAATTTTTTTGTGTATTTTGGTTTTAATTCAATTATTTGGTTTTTAATATGAATATTTAATCTTTCTTATATCTTTCCTAATTATTTGATTATTATGTTTAAGTTATATTTTTTAGAGTGAATATAAGTTAACTAGAGGGATATAATTTATTCGAACGATGGTTAAAATTTTTGTTTTCTTTTTTTATTAAATTAAAAATTTTCTTTTTAATCTTTAGTTTGATTTTTAAAATAAAATTTAAAAAATAGTCTAACATATGTATTTGTTAATAGAATAAATCATTAAATGCAAATTTTTTTAGAACTCCGATATAGACTTTCTTGTATAACTTAGCGTTTTAATGTTGCGCAAAAAATAGTTAAATATTTTTTAGTAAGTTTCTAAAAGGGTCTTAAAATATAAAACCTTAGTCAAATATTGTAAAAAATTGTAAATTTTATACTTTCATCTCTATACGCTTTAATTCATTGGAATACGATATCGGTTTTTAATTTCCTCAACTGTATATACGTATATTCTAATAAAATAAAATCCTTTTCTTTTTAATATAATGATTGTAAGTGGATACCCACTTATTCTATTTAATCTGTTTTTACTCTTTCATCTACTTCCATACAGCCGAAGATTCAAATATTTATTGTTTATATATTTATTCCTAAAATTTATATAAATTTTCATTTTTTCATGACAATTTAACGTTTTTCTGATATTATAGGATATTTACATGTTTTTTAAATTTATTCTTGTACTTAAATTTTTTTTTGATATTCTTAAATAAATTATATTTTATATTAGAAAATTAGAAAATTTAATTTATTTAAACCTTTGTTTAAACTACTTATATAAAAAATAAGAAATAAAATTAAGGTAGTTTACTTGAAATAATCATAAATATTTCTTTAATAAGTGAGCGATTTTACATTTTTTAAAAAATATGATAATTTTTTATAATTTTTATAAGGGGATTCATAAAATTTTATTTAAAGAAATATAATTGAAATAATACAGAAAATTTTTAGTTTTATTATTTATACATATATTTCACATTTCTCAACAGATTTGAGTTGAGCGTTTTTTATTTTCATGGCTGTACATTAAAACCTCTTAATATTAAAAATAAGATTAATAAGAAAATTAAAGAACAAAAAAAAGCAATGAGAGAATTATAGTTAAAGTTGCAATCCTCGATATCCTTAAAAATAAACCAAAATAGGCTAGTTTTCTTAAAAGCTAAATAGTCGATCAATTAAGATAAATTTTGTCCAAAATCGTTAAAACTCTATTTATGATTTTTTAATCAAAAGGAAAATTGAACTTAAATATGTTAATTTTGATACAAGTAGCATTTTTTTATTTAAAAATAAAAAGCTTAAGAGATTTTAAAAAGCTGTTTAAAAATTAGGTCCCGCAGTTTCTGTCTTAGCTTTCGATTCATTTGTATTGCTTCCTCAGTAATTCGATATTGTCTTAACAGACATTTTATGGAATATCTGAAGGAAATTTACAATTCAGCCTAATGGCATAAAGCTATTATAATATAAATTCGAAACGTAAAAGAAAGAAATTAACCAGTAAATTTTTAGGATCGAGAAGAAAGTTTTAACGATTTTTCTAGAAGTGTGATTAGAATAAATTTTAACATTTATGGCGCTCAATAAAGAATTTGTATGGTAAAAGTATTTATAAAGACTTCATGTTAAGAGTTCATATCATCTTACATCATAAAACTAGGTGAAATGCATTTTTTCTTATATTTCCAAAGCATAAGACAACGTAATCGAAGTTGTCTTATGCTTTGGAGTTAACTTTAGAACAAAGAGCAGAAAATGTAAATTTAGCAATTCTTAAAAACTCATTATATAATATAAACATATTTTTAATTTATATGAGAAAAGAAATTTCTTTGTTTTAAGTTTAAAGATAAGAGAAGCTCAAAGTAGATTAATCTTGCTCTTAATTTTAACATCTTTTTACATGATCTAATAAAAAATGAAATATTAACGTAAAATAAAACATAACTTTATGTTTATAATGATACACTAGTAGATGTTCTTTGTTAACCAATCTAAAGCAATAGAAATGTAATAAATCACTTATTGTACAGTTATTATAATACAAAAAATATGTTTTATTACAAGAATATGTGAACCTTAGACTCAGTCGATATAAAACA
>RCSS01000817.1:13526-27333 GCA_004000155.1 Tubulinosema ratisbonensis | reverse complement strand
AAATTATTACCTGATTTAAAATCATCTTTAAAACTCATTTATGAAGATTATAAAAAAACAAATGACGAAAATAAGATTGATGATTTGTTAATCAAAACTGCAAGAACAAAATTAAATGAGTTAAAAAATTTCAATGAAAAAAAACTTGATTTAAAAACTGATGATTTTTTATTTTTATTTAGCTATGATATGTGTTTAAAATATTTGGAAAAGAAAAAATGTAGACCTGAAGAAACACTTGGAAAACCTAATTCTACTGATTGGTATGATAATAAGATACTTATAGGGTGTTCTGGTGTTACTATTGGATTGTTTGTAGGATATCTTATCAAAAGTTTGACTGTCAAAAAGATTGAACGTAATTCAAATCAATAAAGTAATTTGTAAAATTTTTTTAGGAAAAAATAGATCAAATTCTGTTTTTAATTCTTTTTTTGAGAAAAATATTTTTGTTAAATTTTATAATTGCTTAAAGTTTGTGTTTTAATTTTGAGATTTAGTTTAAATAAACGTTTAAAGAGATATATATTCTGTAACATATTAATATCTTTTCAGTATATGTAAAATTTAAAATATTATTAAATTTTTTTTGATGAAAATATTTTTTTATTTAATCAGAATTCTAAGTTAAAAACTGTAGAAGAAAAAAAAATTAAAAAGAACAATTATTATAAAAAATGATTGCTGTTAAATATTTTTTAAATAAATAATAAAATATTCAGAAGAAAAAAATGGAATTCACTTGTTTTTTAAGCTACTAAAGGAAAAATACGATTATATTCAAATTAATAGATTTCTTAATATTTTTAGAAAGTATCAAAAGCGAGGCTACAAAACTTACGAATTCAACCTTTCACCATAAAAAAACATTAAATTGTTTTTAGTAAAGAAACTCATAAAAATGTTAATAAATTTGTCTAAGACTTTGTTTCCAGCAAACGTTGTAAATTACAACTAAACATTTAATTTAAAATAAAATGAACTGATAAATTAAGATCTAATGAATAAGCTAAAATATAATAATCAAATATAAATAGATAAACATGGTTACAAGAACATTAAAAACGAATCTACTTAATAAAATTTTGTTATGTACACAAGTTGGCATAGATATATTTAAAATGATAACTTATATCGAAATAATAAATAGAATAAAAATCATATAAAGAGGAAAGGGGTTAAAAAATCACTTAGAAAGTAACAATCACATTTAATTTAAAAAACTATTGTCGTAATTGAGAAAAATAATAAAATTATTTTTCTGAAAAAATTTATATAAAAAAATATTACAGAATGAGGACAAAGAACAAGAATCACTATCAAAAGATTAACTTAAAAATAGTTTAGCGAAAATTTCTAAGATTTTTTACTTTTAAATGGCAACGACTCAGTGAGTTTTGACAATAGAAGTATATTTTTATAAAATAAAAGCAAAAAATAAACAAAAAAACTTATTAAGACTTTTCAGATTAACCTAGATACATGTAGAAATTTAGTATACCAAATTCAATCATCAATTTAAAAAAGAAAATAACCGAGGAATAATGAAAAAATAATAAATTTCTTAAAATAAGAGCGTTGTACTGATAATATTTCAGAATCAAAGTGATTAGAAGCTTTAATTAAAACAGAAAAATGAGCTAAGATATAAAAATTTAATCATATTTGATAAATAATAATATTGTCTGATGAAAATTATGTCGAGAAGCTCTAAAAAAGAAATAATTTATAAATGACTATTCGAATAAACCTCACTTTCATAAAAGATTTTTATTCAACAAACAAACACAAAAACCCACGTTAATATATAAATTTTGAAAGAAATCTTAAATCGTTGAAAGACATAAGAAGCCATTAATGTTATATTGCAAAGTGTCTTTAAATGAACACTGCCAGAAAGCAACATAATAAATAATTTCAACAAATAATGAATTGTAAAAATCAAGAAAAAAAATATATTTAAAACCTAACACATATAATTTAGCTTTTGGTATGAAGTATTATTTAAGAATTTTTAATATTTTTTTTAAATTTTCAGTAAACCTATAACTAAATACTGAAATAAAAATATTTTTTATGGTACGAATTATAAAATGAATCTTTAATTATTATATTAATGTTAAATAAAGGATAATAATAAACTATATCATGATTATACCTTTGAATGGTGAGTGTAAAAATGTAAAAGAGAAAGCACAAATGAATATTTTATTTTGATGGAATATAAAACAATATGCATCTAATTAAATTGTTTTATTCTTTCAGGAATTTAAAATGTATTTATTATAATAAAAATCAAAAATGCAAAGAACTTAAAAATATCAAATCTTTCTAAAATTTTCTCTACTAATTTACTTTTTTAAAGATATCCTAAAATATATTTTATTGTCGAATAAATTTTATTCAAGCATCTCAAAGTAAAAAACGCTTTATTTAAATTGTGTTTTGAATAATTTAGAAATTTGAATTTATAACCTTCAAGATTATTATTGTATAATTAATCGCCACCCGCTGAAAAAATTAAGGATATTAGAAAAATATTTATGATCTTGTAAATGAGTTTTTAATTTCTCTTTTATAATAATAATTAGACATATCTATAATTTACAGATGCCTTAAATTAATAGATGCAAGTTTTTGACAAGTAATTATAAAAATCTTCTCATTAATATTTGTTAATTAAGTTTGCAACTAATTTCAAAACGATTTAAGTACGAAGAACTATAAAAAGTTCTAAATACTTTTCTTTTTTAAAATCTCATTTATATTTTTTGTTGAATTAAATGCTACAGTATTATCGTAATATATTTGTCAAGTATTATTGTTAAAGTTTTTACATTTTTTTTGATAATTTATGTTTGCATTGTTTTAAAAAATTTGTTTTAAACTTGATAAATTTATAAAACTCTCTAATAAAATGTTTCTATGACATAAAAAATTAATTCAACAGATCACTCTCTTTTTATGTGTTAAATGACTTAGTAAAAATTTTTTATTTGGCGATAAAAAATTTAACATGTTTCTTTAAAATAGAATTTTATAATAATGTGATTTCTAAAAGAATATACTGCAATTTAACTTAAATGAATACAAAAATATTGAAGTTAAATAAAATTTGTTGAAGATAGTTAAAAATAATAAGAAAACCTTTATTGTAGAGTATCATAAAATACTTCAATTTATCATCAACAACATTAAAAATCAATAATAAAGTTATAAATTAATTTTTTAAATTTAGAGAATGAAATATTATTAAATTACTTTTATTTTTTTCAAAAGTAAGTGACTGAAAAAAAATCATCTAAAATTTAGAAAAATTTTCTTTTCTTAAGTTAAATTTAAAAAATAAAGTGCTTTATCTCTTTTGAAAATTTCTAAAGAATTTAAAATTTAATTTTACAAATAAAGTTTCTAAGATTATTTCTAATGCTTTGTATTTTAATTAAATTTATTTTTAATATATTTATTATAGTGCAAAAGTTGTTTAAATCTTTCTAATTTATATATTTTTATTGCAATTTACTTTAATTTTATTAATAATTTAAAAAGAGTCTGACTTATAATTCAAAATACTTTAAAAACATTATTTTCGATAAATTAAATTGCTGATATTTAGATTTTTTTACAATTATTTTGAGATACAAAATAAAAAAAATAAAATAACAAAATTTAATTTTTTAATCTTTGATTAATTGTTACGGAAACAATCTAATTTAACTTTTACAAATGAACATTTTAATTTTTTAAAATGAGTAAATTTTATATGTTTTGTTGAGAAATCATTGATTAAACACATTTTTAAGTTGATGAATTTTAGTTGTTCTCTTTAAAATCTTCTAAAAGTCAAATTTATTAAAAATTAATTTAAAAAATATATAAAATGATTTTGCTGATTAAAAATGGAAACATTAAATTAATAAATTATCAAAAGAAGTAAATGCCCTTATGACTGTTAATAACCCATCCAAATTCCTCGATCGTTTTTTAAACCCAAACAAACCATTTAAAAAATGCTGTACACCAGATANNACAAAAAAATGTACATGTTGTAATGACACCAATACAAAAAAAAGATTAAAAAATAACACAATGATCCAGTCAGCAAATNAAAAAGATAAAGTATTAAATTTTATCAGTGATTCACTTTCAAACATGATTTATTGTTCATTTAAATATCAAACAGAGAGAAAAGAAGAGTATTTAAATAAGATGTTAATAATNAAAAAAAATTTGTTCCAACTTTTTAAATATATTTCATTACGATGTGTTGAACCAAAAAAAATGAACAAAAAGGTTGAGATGCATTTGAACAAGTATCGCGACTCTCTTTTTGATCTTAAAAAAGATTTGGAAGGATTTAAGATGGCATGTAGCATACCTAACTTGGATGATCAACAAATCATGAAAATTAGTCAAGATTTATATATAAATGGTCTTGGTTTATGTATGGTTGGTTCTGAAAATAGAAAAAATAGGATTAGAGGAGAAAAAAGAAAAGAAATCACTAAGAAATTTAAGGAGATATTAGACAATTGCTATAAAAAGGATTTAAAAATACCAACAGGTAATAAAAAAGTATTAAACTCAACAGATAAATTCGCCACTCTCAAAAAAAGAGAAGAATCGCTTAAACTTATAAGCAAATATGGCGAACAGAATGATAACAGGATGTTTTTGCCTAGAAAACTATTGGCCGTTAAAGATTTAAGCAACAATAACCAAGAAAATATAAGCTTTACAAAATTATAATTTTGTTTATGCTTTATTAGTTGTNTTATCCATTTTCATTTTACTTATTTTAAGAATAAAAAGAAACAAGAGGGGAAGAAATTAATTAAAATTTTATTTTAAGAATTCTAAAAGCAAAGATAAACTCAAAGCTTACTTTTGTACTTAAAACCTCGCCAACTTTAAATTAAAAGCTTAAATAAAGTTTTTTAACTCTATTTCTTCGTAAAAAATTTTTTAAATGATTTGTTTCTAAGAAACCAAGAATCTATGATATTGAAATTTATTACGAATGTTTTTAAAAAAGATTTACACTTATTATTTTATTTTACAATTTATTTTATAAAAAATACTTATATTTGTAAAATTTTATATTTATGATTCTGAAGCATCAAATTTACTTGAAAAAAACAATTTTTTCTGATTTTCGCTACTGGTAAGAGTAAAGAAACATTTTACATTAAGTTGTTGTATAAATTTTTTTTATCTTTTGATTGTAATATTATTTATTGATTTTTTTCTTTTACATATGCTGTTAGGATGGATACAAACTCAGTACTAGGTGTTTAAATTAAAATAAATTTATGTTTGTAAAATTTCTTAATTTATATTTGTTTTTTAATAGTTTGGGGCAAATTTAGAATCTATTTTAATTTAATCCTAATGCATGTTTTTACCATAACATTTCTACCAACATCATAGATTATAGATAAATTTAAAAAAAAAGAAATACAAAAAAAATCAAAATCCCCCTTTTATATGTAGTTAAAAGATAAAATTTTAAAAAATTTATTTAACATATAACTTAACAAGTTATTGCACCATAAAAAACTTTTCTATGTTTATTTTATTAATTAATTTCCTTTAAAGACAAAAAAAATGCTAGATATGCATGTGAAAGGTTCAATAAAGCTTAAATTTTCAGCACGCTTTACTAATTTTAAAAATCGCATATCTTCGCTAAGTGTTTATGATATTTATAGAATATTTAAATTTGTGTCCAATTTTTTAAATAAATATTTTACTGGGTAAAAAATCTGATTCTTAAAAATTTTTTTCAATTCTATTTTGTAGCTGCTTTTTTAATTTAACAACATAAATACATTTTAACATTGTTAAATCATCATAAATATAATCTATAAAAACTACTTTTTTCAAATATAAACTTTAAATATGATGCCTGAAGTTTAGTTTTAAAAAAACAGAACTACAATTCATAAAATGAGTAAAAATATCTCTTTTGTGAAAAAATGGTCTCAATTCTAAAAAAACAATATTTTAGTTTATAATCTTTGAAATAAAATATGTTTTGAAATCTTTTTGATTAAAATAAATATTCTTAAGCATCATTTAGACATTCTTTTAAAAATAAACTAACATTATAATTTTTTACTTCAAAGATATAAAATGGTAAAATTATATTATAAAATTAAGATTTCTTAATTCATAAATGATTTAGATATCCTATTTCAAAATCATTACTTAGATCAATCAAAATTTAAAGATAAAACTATTCTTAAATTAATCAATCTTAACATAGTTAATAATTGTCATCAGTTTATTATAATATTCTTTTATACTTAAACTCCTAGTTTATAAATTGTAGAAAAAATTAAACATGATAATCATTAAAGTCTGTTATGTTAATAATGATTTACAAACGTAATGAAAATATCCGCAAAGTTTTTTAATTTTAATAGAATTTTTTTGTGGTCGAAGTGTAAAACTATTCGCACATTTTTAATAAATAAAGTGATTCTAAAAAGTAATTAAGCTGATTTATAAAATCTTTTCCTTAAAACCTAATGTAGTTGTAACTAAGTTTAAAGGGTGGACAGAAATTATTCTAATGTTTTAAAAATTTACTTAAATTTTTTGTGGAAAGTGTGTTATTTTTTCAGAACATTTTACTTTTGTTGCTTTTATTTATAAAATTCAGCTCTCTCGATAAATTTACTTTAAATATCTTTATGACATATTTTTATAGTTATATTGATGTGATAAACAACCCAGGCTTCATCTACCTATCTTATATTCTCTTCTGCTTGTGTACGCTCTTTTTTTCAATCCATCTTGCTATGACAAGACTTCCTGATCATGTAAGTTACCTTTTCTAGCTTGCAAGGGGATTAGGAAAATCTCCGAAGCTGATTAATAGAGTGCTAAAAATAATTTAAGTGCAATAAATAAAAATATATACATTTTATTTCAATTAACATTTAAATTAAGATCTTTTAAAGGAGAACTGATCAAGTATGTTCTCGTTAGTACATACATACCTAAGACCGGGCATGCTTTCTCGATGATATGATAATAACTCATTCTAATTTAATAACAATAAAAAACAACAATTTTCAGCACTAATCTTAAACTCTTATCATAAATTTTTTATTCATTTTTAGTTATTCTAAAAAATAAATAGTTTGGTTTCATAAAAATCATTTTAAAATTTTTGAGAAAATATTTTATATCGTTTAATGTTATTATCAAAAGATAAATATAACCATTTTTTAGGCCGTAAAAAAGCTCTTTACTTTTCAATTCTTATAAGTTTGATTTGAAAACTTATAAGCTACTTTTTTACAGTATACTGGAATATAAAAAATATAACAATAGCTGTATTCCTTATGGTTTAACGAATTTTAATTAATTTTTTCAAAATTTCCTTCCGGATTTATTACTTGATAAATTATATTTTATATTACATCTAAAAAATTTTTATTGAAATGTTATAAGAGTAAAATATAAAAAATAGGACAAATTTTTATCATAGACATGTAAGTTACACTATTTTTTTAAATTATATAATATTAATTTTGGATATTTAGAATTTTATTACAAATGAGAATTTTGATTTACATTTTAATCTGAATTTTTTATAAAAAAAGCTTGAATAAATTTTGTTGTATTGTTTATTTTATATTGATTGTTTTCTTTTAAAAAAAATTACGGATCATTAAAAAAGAATTGAATTTTCTAAGTCAAAAATATGTACAAGGAATCTTGTCTAAGTTAATATAAGATTTGAAAAAAAGCCTAAATACCAGAAAAAACTTATTACAAAAAGGTTTTATATATTTTAAGATTAAAAAATAAGCTATAACTAAAAACTCTCTATTATGTAAAAAAAGGTCTTTATTTTAAAGAGTATACTTATAATTAAAGAAAAAATTAATTACATTTCTTTATTTGCTTTAATATTATTTTTATAAATTAGCAACAAGAAAAAAATCTTTCTTCTATTTTATTTTATGAATACAAAATACTTCAATTTATTTTTATATGGTTAAATATTAAAGCAAAAATCCTTAATTCTTAACGTTTAGTTGTTAAATTTTTTAATTCAAAACAAAAAAAAAGAAAAAAAATTTTCTGATGTCCTTTTTAGGATAATAGTGTTTCCTAAAAAGAAAAATACTTAAATGGAATATCTACACAGGGTTCTATTTAAAACCAAATAAACTTACCCCAAATTAGATGAGTAGAAACAAATTAAGACAAAAACAACTATTTAATCAACTTAAATCGGTAGAAAAGGTACCAAATATAGATTCACCCGCTGAATCATCATACACACCTCCAAGAAAAAACAAACTAAACCAAGGAACCGGATCAAAAATCATACGTGTTGTTCAAAGTAAAGAGGACAAAAATTTGAATAAAAAGTTTTTAAGAGATTCATTAGCAAACTTAGCATACTATAATTTTAAATCTAAAGACAAAAGCATACCAGAATATACAAAAAAAATCAAAAAAATTGAAAGAAACATTGTTTCAGTATTGAGGACAGCATCATTAGATTGTATATCACCTTCAACATCAAATAATCAACTATCAAATGATATACTAAAGTATTCCAAAGCATTAATTTCCGATATTACAAAAAATGAAGAATATGATTTAGTTCTTGAATATCATGGCCTAAACGAAGAGACCTTAAATGATTTAGCAGATGAATTATATAATGAAGGATATATTATATGTGCAAATGTATTAAATTCGAATGATAAAACATTTGAAAATAAATTGATAAAGAATATTAGAAAAAATCTAAGAAGGGCACTTGATGTCAAACTTAATAACAATCTCAAAATACATAAAAAAGGCATTGAAAGTATACCTGTTCAAATATCCTCTGAAATTCCCGTTGTGGATTCAATAAAAGAGTTAGATGACCCTCAAAGTTTTTCTTCGAGAAGACTATTGAGCATTGAGGATAATTCTAATCAATTAAAAGCGTCTACAGATTTAACAAGCTTAAATTGTCTTGGTTCTGTTTTTTCGGTTATAGCTATTTTATTTTTTTTAGTAGTTGGCATAAGAATCATGAGAAAAAAGAATAAATAAATTTTTTAGTTTAAAATCAAATTAACATGGTTTAATTTACGATGTAATTTTACTTTAATGAATATTTCTTTAATTTCTAATCTGATTTAAAATAATCAAGCATATTTTCAGCAATAAACAAGCAAGTTTTTAATTTTAATGAATAAAAATATATCAAATAGGTTATATTCGTCATTATAACACTTTCCTACGCCTAATCAACTAAATATTTAGATACATTTTTGTATAGTATGACGCAGATTTAGATACTAAGAGTTGTTCTTAAACTAAAATGACCCTCGCGCCATTACAATTATTAGTATACCTTACCTTTAAACATTGTTTAAGAGAGCGGCTATAATCGAAAAGGTAAATTATTTCGTTCAAAACAGATTTTATAGCATATTTAGAAACATTTAATCAACTAGAAAATTTTCGCTTTAAGTTATTAAAACGAGATGCCTGGCGTTATGATCCAAAAGTTGTTTTAAATTAAAAGATAGGTTAATATATATTAATTTTATAAAACATCTATAATATTGTCGGAAATACCAAAACTGATATTCCCGCCAAATTTACCCCGGAAAAATTAGATATAAAAGAAAAATTTTTAATAAATATGGTTAACCATATTTTTAATAACAATAAAAAATTAAATAAAACAAAGAGTCTCTTTTTGAGAATTTGAAGAACCTTCAGAACCCAGAATACCATAGACATATCATTTAAAACACAAAACCGAAGAGCAATAAATGTTTACTATTTTAATTATATTTTAAAAACAAGCTTAAAAATATAGTTGTAAAAATAAGAGAATTCAAGCCATAAATAGAAAAAAAATTAAGCTTTTTTTAGCAAAAATTACAGAAGTAACATTTTAACATAGTTACATATTTTTTGTTGTCCAGAGATGGGGAATCTATACGAAGATATTTTTGCTATACCTTCTATATAAGAATATTTATATCTAGTCGACGGAAACATACAGTAAAAAATGTTTCTTTATACTTAGGTATAGCTCAAGATACTGCGAGCCTTTTACCCGCTAAAACCCCCTCCTGTGAATATTTTGTTGTTGCCCAAGCCTACCTTACCTTGCAGGCTTTGGTTACATACAAGTAAACATTTAACATAGTTACAAATGATACTAAGTTCATAAATCTATAATTAATCAAATTACAAACTTCAACATATAAAAAATAAACGGGCTTTCACAGTCTAATATAACGATTAAGAATTTACTAAAATATTGATTATTTAACTTAAAATTCGACGATGTTTAAGAATAAGAGCTTAGAAAGTATTTAAAAAGTAAAATTAAAAAGTATATAGGTTAATTTAGAAATGATTTTATAATTATATTGTCGTGATGGGGGGTAGGTTATGAATTTCTAGAAAAAAGATAATCTAAAAATAATTAATTTCAATAAACCCTACTTTTATGAAAGATTTTAATTCCACAAACAAACACCCAAAAAACTACGTCAATATATTTTTTAAGAAACAAGCAGTAAGACATTACTGAAATTAATTTAGAGGTATTTAAGATTGTATCGTCCTATACATATAATGTATGTAAGTTTAACAATCGATGATCAACTTTTCTACGCACTTTTAATTATTAGAAATAGGTTAAATTACCGATTTCAAGAAAACAAAAATGTTTAAAATTATAGTAAAAAATTAACATTCTATTTTATTACTTACAGAATTAAACATTTTTTTAGAAATATTAAACATCAAAAAGGGGCATAGTTCTGAGTTTTTTATTTATTTTGAACAATAAAAAAAGTTTAGAACCAAAGTTAATTGTTTTATAAAACAAATCATTTGTCTGGCAAAATTTTTTCAAAAGCTCTTTTATTAAATTAATCTACTTAAAATTTAACTAAACCCTTAAAGAAGTCAGAAAAATCGATTTACAGAGTTATTCGTTAATTTTTACATTAATTATTCATTAAATATTACAATCAATATTCATAAATTTTTTCAAAATTTTTCATTAAATATCACAATCTTTATTTTTTATTTTTACTTTATTCATAAAATTTGACAATCATTATTTGCTAATTATTATAAAAAATAAATATTTATTTATTTTAACAACTTTTACAAAGCTAATTGCCTTTTGTAGATCTACATTATAATTTTATGTATTATATATGTTTTAAATTGTTTTTTGATAGATTTTTACCTAATATAAAAAATATTATATATATTTTTTTAATTAAAAAACATACTCAAACACAAAACAGCATTTAAAATTTCTTATATTTATGTAGCAATTTCTTTATTAGCATAATTTATTTAAGACGGTTTGCGAGTAAAAGCTTTATCAAAAAATCTTCTTGTATGATCATAGTAACTATCAAAATCAGCATTTCTATTTTGTAAATTTTCAATAAGTTTATTAATGTTATCAGCAATGTCATCAAAATCTTTAGGTTCTGGCAAATTGTAATAGTTCATTTTAAGCATGCTAAAAACCTCCTTTATTGGGGTTAATATTAAAGAGTTTGATGGAATATAATCAAAATTTATGTTTTTCATCCTGAAGTTTTCTTGGACTGCTTCGGTTTTATGAAAGTTAACATTATTTATTAATAATATGGAATTAGGTCTAAAAATATTTTTTATTTTGCCATCATTTAAAAAGTCATTTGACAGATTAGAATTACAAAGACCAATTATTATTTTATGGTTTAAAATTCCTTTTTTTGAAATTATCATAAATAATGTTACATTTTTACCCTTTGAGCTCTTAACAGAAACTCTGGCAGCTGCATTAACTGGACTATATCCATAGCTTCCTCATGAGTATAAATTAAATCCAGTTTAATCTAAATATAATAGCTCTTCCTGATTCTTAGTGCAATATTTTATCGCATACACATGTCTTTTATATATGTTTTCAGGTATATTCTTCCTGTCAGAATCTAATGTGAGTCTTTTTCTAATTATTTGCATTCTTCTTAATGTTCTGATATAACCGACTGAGAATATGAACTTGATTCTCTTCCAACTTTTTTCATGTCTTTCTGGATTAAGAAACAGTAGCCTCTAATCACCTCAAAAAGTTCTATAATTTTTATTATAAATCTTTTCTTTCGGGTCTGAGAGGTTTAAAACATTCACCTAGTCTAGTTTCATAATAGTTAATTCTTCCTAATTTATTCATCCATTTGTATACAGAAGAATGACTAATACCTAAAGCCAGAGATATTTGATCTATATCTATATTTGTTTTCACTGATAATAATAAATGCGTTGCTCTTAAAGATTTAACCCTTTCATTTTTAGGTAAAAATCCCTTAATAATCTTCTGGAAGGAAAAAATTAAATTTTTAATTATATAAAGATATCCTCATTTTCAAACATTTTATTTTTTTTATAAGTAGAAATTCTATGATAATATTTTTATTTACTAGTTATCAGTAAAAAATAGAACTTATAGGCTAATTTTCTAGAAACAAAGATTTTATATCAAAATTCTTATCTAAAATCAGAATTAAAACTATTTTTATCTTAAATTATAAAAATTAAATAGATATATATTTTTATAATAATTAGCGAATAATGATTGATAAATTTAATGAATAATTATTGTAAAAATTAATAAATAATGATCGTAATTATAAGCGAATAATTTTGTAAAAATTAGCGAACAACTCTGCAATAAATAAATATTTTTATAATAATTTTTGCATAACCCTGTAATATCGCATAGCTTTTTATTTTAAAATTTTTTAACTTATAAAAATGACATAAATTTGCTTACCAATCATTTATAATTGATTATTTATTAGATTTTATATTCTTTTAACTGTTTAGAATAGTATTGTTGGATTATTGTAAAAAACTTTAAAGTCTTAATTTAATCAAAATAATACCTCAAAAACTGTTTTATAGTTTTTGAATATTCTGCTAATTTTTGTCAATTTTGCTTTATGTCTTTATAGACTCTGGTACTTTAAACATTAAAACGATTATAAATTATAAATAATTAAACACGTAATAAGAAATTGCTTTTTAATAAAACTATTGTTATTGAATTAGTCAAAAAACTCCTTTATTTTTCAAAAAAGATTTTTTATAAATATTACAAATGTAAAATCTTAATTATTTTTTAAAAGGTAAAATTTGCTTATCTGAAACATAAAACTCTTCCAACTTAGAAAATAATAATTTTTCTAAATAATTTTATCGGATTCTTAAAGTTAATCAAATAAAACAAAATATTCAACAATTTAACATTTGAGAAGCTCTTCTCATTTAGTTTGTTAAAAGCAAAAATCATAAATATTTATGATTTTAAAATTTACCTTCAAACAGAAAATAATTCCATAAGGTTTAATGAACAAAATATACGAAATTCTAATTTCTAAAGAAAGATGATGGATCATTAATTTATGAGTAAAAATTTAATAGTTAATTAAAGAAAAAAAAATATCATTTAATTTACAGAATTAATGTTACATAAAAATTCTACTAAAACAAAGTTTCATAAACTATTTTGTTCAACCATTAAGATAAAATTTATTTTATTATACAAATTCATAAATACTGTTTTAATATTCAATTGTAAAGAAATAATAAAAAAAGAAATTAATTTATCATAACTACAAATTGTTTGAAAAATTTTATAATCAAATTATGACTTAAGATAATAAGAAAACTCTCTTTATTTTAACAATTGCCTTTTTAATAAAATGTTCTTTACTAAAAAATATTTAATTAATCTCTGAAAAACTNT
>RCSS01000814.1:0-10598 GCA_004000155.1 Tubulinosema ratisbonensis | reverse complement strand
AAATTAAATATTAAATTTAATTAAATCTTTTTAAGCTTTAATTTNTCAAAAAGTGTCCTATCAAAAGCATTAAGCCCTTTTAGAATGCCTTCTATCTTGTCTTTATACATTTTATTCTCTCTTAGATACTTATTTTTCACTTGTTTTCTGCTTTTATTGGTAAATATCTGACTGATTAAAGTAAACTCTAACCCACATACTTTCAAAGCTTCGTAAAACAGTTCTGTCTCTTTTAATGACCACTTTGTGCTGTTTCTTTTTGTCTTTTTATCCCCTAAAACTGTCTCTTTTANTNACCANTTNTTGTTTTCTAAAAAAAATGAAAACTTTTTATCCATAAAATTATTAAAAAATTATTTAAATATTCACTAGTTTATGCCATAAAATGACAAAGAAATTGAGTTTTTCGCTTCAAACAATAAACAAGGACCTGATTATCTACGAGACCAGCAAAAGTATAGCTGTACTTCATCCACAACCATTTCTTAAATACCATGTGCTTATCTTTCCACAAAGTAACCAAAATTCTATCGACAAACTTAGGCAAAAAGAATTAGATGATCTTTTTTTGACAGTGGATAAGTTAGGAAGAGCTTTTGATGATTTGGGTGAAGGGTTTACTGTCCTTTTTAGAGAGCATGATGAGATTTTGGCTGTACATTTGGCCGTTAGGAATCCTAATGATTTAGAAAATAACGATAATATTTATGAGGAAGGTGCTTTAAAAATGGCTGATTTTGCAAATGTAAGTGATGAAATGAAAGAAGCTGCTTTGTTTTTAAGGAATAAAATACAAAATGTTTGTTAAAAAATATTATTTTTTTAAGAATTTTACACAGTTTTTATTATAAAATTAAAACATTAACAAAAATATGTTACAACCGAAAAAGATAATTTAATTAAGTAATTAAAAATGGCAAAAACTATGTGTTATAATTAAATTATAAAATAATGCATCAAATTATTGCTAAATTTAATAAAATTTTAAGTTATAGGATGATTTTATTTACCATCAACAACAAATAATTTTCTTCACCAAAATTAGAAAATAAAATATCATGTTCTCTTTTTTTGAAAATATTGTTCTTTTTAAAAATCACCAAAAGACTCCAAAAGTAATTTAATATTCTGAAGGTTTGTTCTATCTAAGGGCTTTACAGAGTATTAACAACAATTCATACATATACTTCATAGTAATTACAATAAAAATTCATGTCCGGATATTTTTGACAATAATAGTTGCTTTTTTGTTGATACTACATTCATATTGTTTTAGTCTAAATATTTTTTTATGTTTCTGATAATTCATAAATGATGTTTCTTTTTTTATTAAATACTACTCAAAAACTATCTGTTTTTTATAAAGTCCGTCTTTATTTTACTTTATCTATCAAAGTGCATCTTATATATCTCTACTATTTTTTCTTTTTACCTATATTCTCATTATTTACGCACTCAAAACAAAACCTTTCTCTGTTTACTTTTGATTTTTTCCGTTATTTAGGGAAGGAAAATTCATACGAAGGTCTATAACTATGCCTTCTTTATAAAATACAGGATGCTTATATAATAATAAACATATGGTAAAATACGTTTCTACATAATTGGTTATAGCTCAAGGTACTGCAAATCTTTAATACACTTAAACCATTCGTGCACTCTATTGACTGTCTAAATCTATCTTATTTGCTGTGTTTGGTGCAAAAAACATTAATTATTAATCAAAATCTATATTTCAAGTTCATATAGCGTTAATAAATTAACATATTGTTGTGGAATGACAAGGTTTTTCTGGGAAAACCAAATATAAGAATAATAATATTAAATAAACCCTGAATTATGAAAAAAGATTTTACTTATAATTTAAACAAAGGTCATAAACGTTCTCATGACCACGTCAATATTTTTATTTTTCATGATAAAATTTATAAAACTATGTTTCTTTATAAATTTTACAGAAAATGGGATCCGGCAGATTTAAATCTAAAAGTTGTAAAATACCCCAAATTTAATTTTATTCTGCGATAATTCTTTACATTTCAAGTTTTACAAAAATAAGTAAAAAAATTATTTTTAGATCAATAAAAGATATCAGCTTAGTACGAGAATAAATATACATTAAATAGAAAAATAACAAAGTAACATAAAACTTATAAACTTTAATAATATAAATCAAAAAATAATACATTTTTATATCAAATTGTTATGTTTATTAGAATCTTATCTGAATAATAAGTGCTTAAGACCAGTCAAGTTAATCTTTTATCATTTAAAAACTTTTTTTTAGGATATTAATCTTCTTATACAAGAAGATTTAAAAAAATATTAAAATTAAAAGGTCTCCTATGTACAAAAAATTATGTCATAAAGATATAACACAAATATTAAAGAATTACTTTTTAATATTTGATTTATTTTCAAAAGTNNNTNTGTAATCAATAAATTTAATAAATTAACCTTTTATACCTCAGCATTACTAATAGTATGTTCAGAATCTAAATACTGGCTTAATGGCTTATAATCCTTTACAAAGAACAATTCTTCTCTCTTAATATTAACATACTTCATGGCTGTTAGCTTATTACAGTTATACAAATGTTCTATCTCTACTCTGATAAGTAACCAAAGAAATCTTCTAACCACTTCTATCACCAATGAATAATAATCATCTATTCTATAAAAAATTTTTATTAACCAAATGTATCTGGCAAACAAATTAAAAGTTACTATTAAAACATAATAAATTTTAGGGAAAATATACTCATTTCTGAAAATATTCCAATCAAAAAATAAATCCCAGAAAAGAGAATATGTAGATGAGACTGACAGCAATGAATATTCTAAGTATTTATATTCCTTTCCGTACATTCCTACTAATACCCCATAACTGGTAGAAAAAATCGAACAAACATATTTTAAAGCATTGNAAAGTTGTAATTTAAATCCTTCATCAATGTACCTTCTTAAGCACTGAAATACTCTGATCAGAGAAGGATACAGCAATAAAACCATTAATTTGGATGACTTAGGTAGTTCGCAAGAGAATATAAATAATTTAATGCACAAAGAAAAAGAACAAATCACATCAGCAAGGAAAAAATGTTTAAATCTAACACTAAAAAGCGGTGCACTGAACACTTTTATCAAAGTTCCTAAAATGTAATACCTACTTCTTAAGTAGTAAATATGAAAAGGAAAGAATTGTATTATTACCAAAACAATACACAAAAGAGAATTAGTTTTATCAAATATAAATTTGGTGGATAATTGATGTATCAAAATTAAAGTAGAAACATACAAAAGATATTTGTCATTTTGAAATTTACTCCCAACAGTAAATTCAAAAATAAAAGGAGAATTAATAGAATAATACTTAAAAATTACTGAACATGCACCAAAAAATAATCCACCTAGCAAAATACCCATCACCGAAAAATAATAATCTAATTTTATACCACTTTTGGCTTTGTAAAAATTATTTAAATGAATAAAAAAACTGACTGTTAAAAATACCCCACACAAAAAAATGTTAAGTTGATTTGCCTTCTGTTTTTTGTTTATGTTCTTTAAAATTTCTTTTGCCTTTTTTGGGTTATTTTTGTGATAAATTGATGTGTATTTATTGGTCATTAATTTAATAATACTATCAATCTCTCTTGACTTAGAAAAGTGGGCTCTTTCTACAGTAGGAAATAATATATGTGTAAGATTTCTGCGTTTTAAGCTGTCAAACTTGGTTAGAATCTTTTTAAATCCTAAATTATTTAAATTCCTGTAATCTAATACGTGTTTTAATGACACGATGTAATCCAAAATGGCCTTTTCGCTCTTAGCTTTTGTCATAATTTCTTTTGAAAATGTTATTAGCAAACAATTTGTCTTTTTGTGCGAAGATTTATCTTTCCAACCAAGTTTTACNTGGCTAGTCTCTGTCTCTTCTTCATTATCTGGTTCTCTTTCTTCATCAACCTCACTTTCAAAACACTTTTCTTTCAAAATTTCTTGCTTAATTTTTTCTTCTTTAATTTTCTTTGTTTTTTCAATTTTTTCTTTGATGTCTTTCAAAGTTTTCTCCGTTTTCTTAGCCTTTTCCTTCGTTTTCTGAATTTTTTCATTTGTGATTGGCACTTCNTTGGAAAAAAGTTCTTCCTCTGTGCTAGAAGATAACTCAGAATGAGAAGAAGTAGAAGAATGAGTATCACCAAAACAACTGCCTGCATCCAAAGTTGATGTTGGAAGTACTTTAGGTTCACTATTAACAGTGCCTCTGAACTCAATTTCCTCTTCATCTTTGATGTTGAACAGCTTCTTCATCATATCTTTACCTCTCAANATTTCCTTTTCTGCATACATGTAAAACTCTTCTACTTTGGCCAATTCGTGCAGAAATTTCTGTATGAATTCGTGTTCATTGTCTATCGATTGTGCTAATAAGTTATAGTCCATGTACCATTGCTTCCACTCATTTAAGATTCTTTTTTCAAATTTTTTAGAAAACCCCATGGTGGTTTATGATTTTTTAGAATCTATAAGGAATGTTGAAAACCAAATTGAAAGATTAAAATCGAATTTTACAAAGCTAATTGACCAATTGGAAGAGAGTAAGGAGTTATTTGCTTTGGAAAAGGAGCTTGTGAGTAAAAAATAGTAGCTTATTGGTTTATTTTTTATAAATATTAAAAAAAGGAGCTTTAATTAAAAAATTAAAAAATAAATACATTAAAAAATAAATTAATTTTTTTTTAATTATATCGAATTTTNAATCTATTCTTACAATTTGGNNAGATGAAAAAAATTTGATTTATGCAAATGNGTATAAATTTGTATTTGAATTTTATGCATGCATAAAAAGTGTTGTGGAATGTCAATAACCTTAAATACTGACACTGTGATCCCAGACCTTATTTTTAAAGGTAACAATGTTATATCTTCAAATCTTCACATAGAAATTTTCTTTGTTGTTGTTGCTAGTATCGTGTTAGGATTCTTAGTTAAAACTAGTACAAGTAAATATAACACAGTGCTCTCTTACTGTATTTTAGACATATGCTGCTTTCTGTTGGGTTGGGTGTTAATGACTTCTTGCATGACAGCCAATATTTATATAATTCTTGCTGTATGCCTTGGTAGAGTCATTTCATTGCTAATATTTGGTAAACATCCGAATAATAAATGTTGTGTATAAATAATTTATTCAATTAAACAAAATTGTTAAAGATTTTAGCATAAATTTCATCTTCTTTCAAAGCTCTTTCTATTTCCTCTTCGCTAAAATTAATTGAAATTATTTGTTTTTTAATATCAACTATCTTATAATAACTAAGTAGCTTAACTAATTCCTTAAACTCAAAATAATTTATTCCTTCAATTTCTATCCTCACACAGAAAGAAAGAAGATTATTAAACAAGTCATCAAAAGTACATCTTTTTATTTTGAATAAAGAAATAATTATTAATTTCTGATAAACTGTTAGGTTAATAAGAANAGAATAATAAATTGGTTTAAATAATTCATTGTAAAATTCATTAACTTGGTAAATATTAAATTTTTTACCAAATTTTTTTGTAATTTCTCCTTTTATTTCATGCATTTTTCTAAAATCTCCTCCCAAAGAAGCAATCCTTTTGGCTGCTAATTCCATTTCCTTGGGTGATTTACTAATCTTTAACAACTGTTCAGATGTATAAGCTGAAAAATTAATTCTTTTTCCTCCCATTCTACTCTTCACTTTGCTTTCTAAAATTATTTCTGATAAATTCATAGTGTTAGCAATGATAAAAAGGGTCAAAGAAACCCCTGTTAAGTAAGGTAGTTCGAATAGATTATAAAAAATAGTTTGATTTTTAGTGTTTAACAAATCTATTTCATCTAAAACAATTATTACTTTATTTTTTTGGTTGATCAATGCATCTTTTAGATCTGAGATTGTTTTTCCTTTTATTCCCAGTGCTTTTNTCAATGCATGATAAACTGTTCCTTTGCTTTTNAGCTTGCTACAGTTTAAATAAATAAAAGAAGGAAATGCTTCTGTTAATATTTGTGTAAGAGTGTAGGTTTTTCCTGTGCCTGGTGGTCCGTTTATATAAATTATAGAGCTTGTTCCCGTATCAAGGAATCTATTTATTACTTTGTTAATTTCTTCTGATTGAGTTTCTCTTTGGTTTATTAGCATAAATTAAAAAAATAATTATTTTTTATTTACTATATTTTTTTGAAGATTTTTACAGTAAAAAATACTTTTAATCAAAGACAAATACAAATACAGTGTATTTGTATTTGTTTTAAAAGATTTAATGACATATTGCTTAAGCATACACTATTTTTTACATACCTTACTCTTTTTTTGTTCGAGTTTGAATTAAATGCTGAATTTATTATTCCAAATTCTTTTGCTTATAATCATGTAAAATATTATCATTTTCTCTAAAAAAATGAGTTTAAATGATATATTATTTCAGTTCAAGACTAAAATTTTTTAGTGCAATTTAAAAGTGAGCGAACGCTACTTTTTAGCTTTAATCCCTAAATATCTGTTATTTCGATAAAAAATACAAAGTACTAAATATTATGATTGAGTTATTTTATAAGTTTTATACCTAATTTATTAAACTCAAACACATTTAAACATTGAATTGTTTTTTAATATTTTAAAAAATATTTAATGCAGAAAATAAATGTATCTACGGCTTTAGAATTTTTTAGATATTTTACAAAAATAGTCAAAAAAGCATTAAGCACTCATTAAATATCTCTCAAACTAATATTTTAAGCTGTACTTAGTTATTAAAAACATATTTAACCATATGTTTCTTTAATGAATGGGTGTTTTATATGATATAGATAAGGAATAGCAGTAAAATCTGTTAGGTTCAACCATTTTAACAAAAAAACTGTTATAGCATTTTATTTTTAATAAGATTTATAATCGTTGGTCCAAATAATTGTATTATTTACTACCTGCCTACAAATTATAAAAAAATCGAATTTTCTTTATTATTTTGTATTATTTTTACGAACCTCAATTTGTTTTGTTTTGTTTTTGTATTCAATAATACAAAAAGAATAGGTTCTGGTGCAATAGGCTCCCTTTAAGTGATTTATACTTGTAATTTAACATATATTCGTTTTTTGTACCATAGAGTCCAGTTAGCAAATTTATCACTAAAAAAACTCGAATTTGATTTGAAAAAACTAGTTTACATGTTATATTTTTAATTGTCTTATCAGAAACATCCTGGCTTTATTGCGTGCTAAATCCTTGTTGTTTACATGAATATTATATTGTAATAAAAACTATAAGTTTTAATTCTAAATTAAAATCATTTTAATTATTCTAGCTTGTACATTATTTATAAAATATCGTTATATATGGCTGATGTAGACCAACCCAAGAATTTAAAAGATACTAAAGACTGGTCTGTTAATTTCAAAAAAACGGTTCTTAAAAGGATAAATAGGTGTGTGAACTCTTACTTATGCGAAGAGTAATAAATAAAGTTATGAATCAATTTTTACAAATTTTTTAAAAAATAACTTAGGAGCCGTGAGCTACCACAGTAGCATCTATACTTTTTTTTGTATTGCACTAGTTTAAGATACATTAAATAAAAAATATCTTACTTCGTTATAAATATAGTTATTTTTCATCAAAAAATATGTCTAACCACTGTACCTAACGCAGGAATTTTGCATTTTAGTTAAAATGGTTTCATTTAAGGGTCTAAAATTTTAATTTATAACAATTTGTCGTTTTTATTACATTTTTAAATCGATTTACATTTAATTCAATGATAAATGTCTACTTTCATATTATTTATATTACATATTTATTATTTATTCATTGAAGTATTTGTTTAGAAAACGGTAATATTCTTGCCTTTAGGAAATATTTTACCATTGGGCAGATGTTATTATTTATTATTAGTTTATAAAAGTAAATTTTATAGAAAAAAATTAAATCTTTCTGTATTTTAAATTGTAAAAATCGTTTGTTATAATCTTCATTTCTTGACACAAATTCGAATAAATTAAAGTCAACTAGATTGATAATATTTTAAGAGTCAAGTTTTTTATGCGGTGCTTTTAAAAATTAGACATAGACATTTATCCAATTTATTTATAACCAAATTGTATTATATTAAACTGAGGCATAATAAAAAATATATGTATTAATTTCGTTACTTCGAAAAAAATAGCAATAGTATTTATTTATAAAATAAAAAAAATAAAGATGAGCAACTAATTTACCCAAAAAGAAAAAAAAACAATAAAAACTTTTTTATAAAATGCCTTTAAATGCAGCAAAATAAACCTTACGTGATAAGCGACGAATACCTCCAAAAAAGAAAGAAAATATTAAGAATGGCTTACCCAAAGGTATTTTTGAGCGTAATAAATGCTTTTTTGTTAAGTGAATTGTTTTGTTTAAGTTATAATATTTCCCCAGTGTACTTCAAAATACCAGTAAACCTAACATTCATGCTCTTTGAGGGATACTTTACACTAATGTTTCATATTTGTAATAATGACAATACATTCATTGCAAAAGATATGCTATTAATTTTTACTAGTATAGTACAATTATCAATTATACATTCCGAAGTTGTCAAAATTTATAAAACGTGCATAAATTTTAATACTATGCTATACTCCGCTTTTAAAAATTTAACAGAGTTTCTAAACCTCCAAATCGTGATTTTAGCGACATTTCTAGGATTATTTTGTACTGGCTTTATTTCTTTCTGTGATTTTAACAACGATAAAGGAAAAAAGCTCAAATACTATTTTTCATTCGTCTGTTTAGTTAATTATATTTGGTTAATTATTTTAACTTTACGCGTTCAGTATTTTAAAGGAAAAGTTTTGACTATTTCTCTACTGTGTTACTGTGCAAAAATTCTTTATGAGTTAATCATTCCACTCGGAGTTAAAGATATTATGAATGATTATTCAAATCAGCCAATCATTGAGTTGTGGATGTGTCTTGTTTTCATTATAAACAACATCATTCAATCTTTTATTTCCGAACAGTTTGTTTTGATTAGAAATTGATTAAATCAAATACGATATTTTATTTTTCTTAAATTTATTCTAATATTGTTTTATATTTCAATACAATTTTCTAGTCAAGTAAAAAAATAATATTTTTTATTTTGATTAAAGGAGGTTAGCTGAAGTTTCTAGTTTGATTTAATTTGCGGAATTGCGCTCAGTTTTTCAGATTGTATTTGTCTTAATTTATAAATTCACTTTTTATAAAAAAATATCATTCATAATTTCTACAATTAATATGAAATTGCATTTTATATTGAATTAATCATAAATCAAATATATACTTTGTTTTAATCTTATAAACAAACAAATTTGCAAATTTAAATGAAGTAATATCACATTTATATATTTTCTATTTTTTAAAATTAAAGATTATCTTCAGAAATATAAGCAAAATTTCATAAATTAAAAATTATTTTAATCATTTAGACTAGTGTTTTATTATCTGCTATAAATAAAGGCTAGTTTTACGTCTTTAAGTCTAATAACATTGCTATAAACTTAAGTTAGTACTTTTCTAAATAAATCTTGAAAAAAATTTTTATTTTGTACCTATATATTAAATACTCTTATAAAAAATGAATTTTTGGATGAGTTGGTATGTATTTTAAATTTTAGTTCTTTAATTCTTCTGAAAATTTTATTTTTCTCTAAATTATTTAAATTTATTATTTTACAGCGAAAAAGATATCTTTTACAATTATTTTTTCTAAAATATTTTGTTGATTTCTATTTTGGTCAATTTATATTTCTTAAAATTTCGTTAAAGCAAATGAAGTTTTGAGCGTATTGTGTGAGTTGATGCTCTAAAAAATTGTAAAAAAACTGTTTTTAAAAAGTTCTACTAGATTTCTCTATCCGCAAAATAATCTTAAATCTAAAAATGATTTATGAAACTTTGACTTTAAAAGATGAAAATTAAGTATAAAACTTAAAATCAAAAAATATAATAATATAAAAATGTAAATGTAAATTTATTATAATTTAATAAATAGTTGATTAAGATAATTCTTGTATCATAGATGTTTGTCAAGATACTTCGATTTTTCTATATTTTGAGTTTTTTTAATGAACTGCTTTGGTCAACAAAACTAATTTTTTGTCTAACAACAAATGATTTTGTTTTTCTTTTATCTTATCATAAACATATTTGATATAAAATGGAATATACATGGCCTATTTTATATAAACATCTCTAAATTTTGTATTTGATATACCATTGTTGTCAAATATATTTTTTGGAGCTTGTTTAATGATTTAAAAAATTTTTCACATCACCATTTCTTAGTTTCGCTCAAACTAACTGTTTAAAAAACAAAATAAAAATAACATGTAAACAATCTGTTAATTTTATTAGCAGAAGTCGTTCGTTTTTCTTAAAATAAATTATTATTTTGTAATTGATTATTACAATTTTATTTTAAAAATATTTATCTTGATATTCTATTTGTTTTCATATACAGAATTAATATATTTTATAACCCCCCATAAAGTTAAAAATACTCCTGATCCATTTACAAATTTGATGTTATTAATTATCAAGTAA
>RCSS01000813.1:8572-24359 GCA_004000155.1 Tubulinosema ratisbonensis | reverse complement strand
TTAATAGTTTCATTTTTTTAATAAAAAAATATTTAACAAAAGAATAATTAAAATTTATTTATAAAATAAAAATTTATTTTTAAAAAAAATATTTTTTAGTAAAAAGAAATTATTAATTTTAAAAATAATTAAATATTAATAATAATTTAATATTGATAATAATAAAATTTTAATAAAAGTATTTAATATTTATTTAACCTCAACAAAGAACAAAAAAGAACCACTTTAATTTTTAAAAAACATTTTTTTAATTCTCTTTTTTATACTCTTTTTATTTTTTAATTGCTCAATTTGAGAATTCAAAAATTGAATTTTATTTTTTAATTCATAAATTTGTTCTTTTAAATCAAAATTTTCTTTTTCAAGTAAACTAATTTTAAATCTTTTTCTTTAAAAAATTCATTTACACTTTCTAAAGAAGTAGTGTCAACCTTTTCTAATGAATTAAATTGAGATAATTGACTTTTTCTTGACAAATTTGGGAGACTTCTTGTTTTCTTTGTATGAATAGAGGATGAATTATCACAGTGTGAATTTAATGTAGGATCACTTTTAGATAATAAATTTTGAGAAATATCTTCTAATTTATTAAAAGAAGATGCACTTTTATAAATTGAATCACTAATTGAGTTGGTTCTAGAAGTATTTTTCAATTCACCTAAAGAGGGAGCTCTTTCGTAATGAACGATGCCATGTTTTCCTTCTTCTTTAGCACTGTCAAGGATTCTTTGAGTGGAGTAAGTGTTTACTATTATAGATGGCCGTACAGGGCTTTTTCTTCCTGATTGAACAGAAGTATTATTCGTGTTATGTAAATTGAATACCATTAATAAAAAATAAAGTGTGTCAGACATTAAGGGGTAAAAAAATTTTTTATTTTATGTTAATTTGATGATTAATGATAAATTAGTAAATTTAACACCAAATTAAGAAAAATATCCCAAATGGTATACTAATACAACTAATTATTTACCAATTTCTAATAATTGTATATTCTTAATATGGTACAATCTTAAAATGTAAAATTAAATTTTTACCTTTCTTTCAATAAAATTTTTTTACTTGTTAATAAATGATTTTGTTTAATTTTACTTAGAATAATCTTTTAAAATAAAGGTTATATGACTGAATGAGTTGACTTTTGATTTAAAAATGATAATACACATTATTAAAAAATGAAAGAATATTCATAAATTATGAATGTATTTCTAATCAAAACTTATAGTTTATTTTTAATTTTGTCATAATTTATTACCTTTGGTTCAAGTTTTCTTTTTAAATTTTCAAGCATTATATTAGAAATAGTCTAATGTTATCAAAGCGTTCATAGCAGGGTAGATTTAGACAGTCAATAGAGTGGATGGGGTGAGGTTTATCAGATGAAGGCTTGCACTAACCTGAACTATACCTAAATATGTAGAAACGCATTACATTATACATTTATAATCAACCAATATCTTATATCTTTACAAAAAAGTGTAATGTGCAGGTAAAAATAGCCCCGCTTCGAGAAAATTTTCTAAGAAGATGTCGTTCCTTTTAGATATGAAATGCCTCGGACTACTTTCTTGTAAGGTCTTTATTTATTAAATGAATGATTCTTATTACTTGTAAATTTATTTTATTCTTTTCTCCCTTCCATAAAAAATATATAAGTAAATATTAATTATTTAAAACATACACTTATTATTACCATAAGAAGATATAACAGAAGATTTTAGTATGGACTTCTTGTCTATAGTCAACAAAAAAATATATAAATTTAATATAAATTGTTTGTTAAAAATATTAAAATAAAATCTTTATTATATATAAAATTTATATAATTTTAAATTTACATTAAAACTTATGATTTACTTGTAAATACCTCTTTTATTGCTAAAGAATGGGTTACAAAAAAATAATAAAAATTTAAACACCTCTAACCTTAAAAAATAAATTAAATAAGAAAATAATAATATTTTATCTCTTAAAAATATTTACCTAGATTACAGAATAATATTATTTTTTATAAATTAATTTAATAATATTTTATATTCATAAAAAATACATTAAATAAAACAATATTTTAATAAAAAATTAATTAAAAAAATAAAAGTGTGTTAATAAAATATCAGAAATAAAATACATTTTTTAATATTAATTTATTATAAAAATGTATTCTTCTTTCACTCACTAATATTAACATAGCAATCTTCTATCCTCTCTTTAATTTCATAAACACTGGGTGGATCAAAAGGGAAAAATTCAAAAACAGAGTTATATTCATAAGAACTGACTAATTTAATACCAAGCTTAAACTCAGATATAAACTTAAGCGCCACTTTTTTATTCATTTTTTTAAGTACGCCAGACTTAATTATTTTTTTTACCAATAAATCATTTTCATAAAAAATTTCTTTTTTAAAACAGCATAAATAAACAAATAACTGACACAAATGAATAAACCTTATTTCATTCTTCTTAATTAAAGGTACGTTTAATGAATAATTATTTTCTATGTTAAAATATTCAAACAAATAATTCATAAATAAATTAATTGATTTAATTTCTAATTCTTTTATTAAATTAAATCTAACAATTATTCCTAAAAAAAAAGAAACATAAAAAGAAAAATATTTTTTTTCTTTTAGTTTTTTAAAAAAGAAATTTAGAATTTTTTTAGGAGATTTTTTTAGTAATTCAAAAATTATAAATTGTAAATTTGTTGTTTTTGCTAAAAGAATGTATTTTTCAATTATTAAAATTAAGAAATCAGTTTTGTACAAATTTAAGGAATCAAAAAGAGAAATGAGACCATCTTTAAGGTTGTTATATTTTGTAACAAGTGTTTTGTTGAGTTTGTTAGTTTCTTTTGGGGTGTTTGTGGGATAAAGTTCGTAAAAAGAGTCTCCTAATGACTCTTTTACTGAGGAAATGTAACAATCCAGGTCTATTAACATTGGTATTAGTTTGTTAAGGTAGATCTCTCTAACCAGGGAGTCATCTGGGATAAAGTTTAATGAATGTTTGGTTAATTTTACTCTTTCAATCGCTGTGAGTTTTTCTTTTAGATTTGACATTAAAAAATTATGGTATAAAAATTAAAATATTTTAAAATTAAAACTAAAATAAATTTTAAAATTTAATTTAAAAATAAAATTATATTCAATTAAAAATAAATATTTATTTAAATATTTAAATAAATATTCAATAAATATGAAATATATATAAAATAAATTTAAAATAAATATAAAATAAATATTTAAATAAATATTCAATATGNAAAAATAAANNTAAATANAANANATTAAAAAATTTTTTTATTTTTTAAATAACATTTCTACGTGTTCTTTTTCTAATACATCCATTTTCCCAGGTATTATTAAAGAATGTAATGGTTCACCAAAATCTTTCTTAATCATCTCTCCAATCTTACCATAACAAATCTCTTCATTCTCACAACCAAACCTAGAAATAACAAATACTTCTGTGTCTAAAGTAATCAATCCTTTCTTCTCAATAGATTCACATTGTAATAATTGATCTAATGCAATATTAGGACTCATATACAATTCATTTTCCTCTGTAATCCTTAAATCTAATAAGCAAAGTGTATGTAAATTAATATTTTTATTACTAAGAATATTAAAGTAAAATGATGTTGGTTTCCAACTATTTTCAAAGAAAGGAATAGAAATAATTTTACCAAAAGTGTAAGAATACAATCCACAACAACCGTACACATTTAAAATAGAAGAATTATGTACTACTTTTACTAAACCTTTCTTTTCTTTTACTCTCAAAATAATATCAGTGTGTGTGGTGGCAAAAAGAGGAGTACCAATTACCAATAACACAACATCATTCTCTAAAGATTCTTCTACAATTTCATTTGTATTTTCTAATAAGTTTCTTGAGGCAGGGTGTATTTTTACTTGGTAAGATTTTTCTAATTCTTTTAATTGTTTTTCTAATTTTGAGGTGTAAATTTCTAAGTAAACTTTTTTGCTTCTTTTTATGATTTCTAATGAGTTTAATGAAATGTCTTTGGATGAAAGACCTGTGCCAATTAAATAAAGCATGGATTTAAAAAAATAAAAAAATTTTCTATTTTTAAATTGAATAAATTAATTTAAAATAGAATTTTTTATTTTTTATAAAATTACTTAATTTAAATTTATAAAAAATTACTTTATTTAAATTTATTTAAAATTACTTAATTAAAATTTATAAAAAATTACTTAATTTAAAAAAATAAAAAATTACTTAANNNNAATAATAAAAAAATAATAAATTAATAAAATTAATTATTTTTTTTAAGATTAATCCCATGGATTTACAAAACTTATTCAATTCAATTAAAAAACAATATATTGAGAAAAAAACACCATTAAAAAAGAAACTTAGTTTAATAAACCAATTAAAATCAATCATAACTCTTCCTTACAACCTTACAAAACTCATCGAATTGAGAGAAGAACTTTGCTCAACCAGCTTGACAAACTTTCATTCTGAGATTATCTCATTTATAAACATGTATCCTTTAAGAAAAATAGAGGATGTTTATACTTTATTTGTTGTTACGCCTTGCGCATTGGTAAATGATCTTAAAATGGATACCTCATCACATTTTAAGTTTGTGTATTTTTATTTACTAGCTAAGTTTTATGACTTACCTTTACCAGAGGCAGATAATGCTGTAAAAATACTTTCTTTGCCTTATCTTAAAGATTTACAAATTGAAACTGAAAATTTGTCGGTGAACGAAATTAATTTGTATAACGATTTGTCAAAACAACTAAATTTACTAAAATTACAGAATGATGACGTATTTATTGAAGTATTAGAAGAAAAGAAGGATGAATTTATATTTTTTGAAAAAACATTGACTGAAAATGATACTTTAACAGATCATTTTACAAAATTTATTGAGAAAAACTCAGAAAAAGAAATTGTGTTATCCCTTATCTCATTATTTTCAAGAAACATTGCACCAAACAAAGTATTAATCCCTCTATTAGATTATTTAATTAGATTCATCGAAAAAACCAACGTAGAAAATCTAAGCAAAAGAAAATTACAAAACATTCAACCTGTATTCCTAGCCAGAATACTTTTTTTATTAAAAGATAAAAAGATGGATTCTCTTTACAGATCTCTTAAAATACCAAAAATTGATTATACAAACTTACAACCATTTCTACAATCTGATTATTTGTTTAGTTTCTTGATGTACACTTCTCTTTTTACTAAAACAGATTTGACAAATTTTATTTCTAAATTAACACCAAACGAAATAAAAAAAGTGTTACGAATAGTAGGAAGATTCTATTTAATCAAGAATGGTAACAATCTTGGTATCAGAAAATTAGTTTTAAAAACTTATTTAGAAAACAAAGATGAAGAATTCATTCTAAAAAATTTGAATAACAAAGAAATTTTTTCAAAGATTAACAAAGTTTATTTTGTAAATCAACCAGATTACCTTAAATGTATCAATTATATTTACAATGATTTTAAAACTGATGATCCTATGTTTAATTTTCTAAAAAGTGTCCAAGAAAAACAAATTTTAGAAATAAAAGAGTTATTAAAAAAAGAAAAATCTATTTTTATCAAACTTATTCTGAATAAGAAATTAGTTTTGTTAAAAATGATCGATAAAAATGAATTAATTCCTTTTTCAGAACCAATAATCCTAGCTTTTAGATTAGATCCTTGTTCTGATTATTTAAATTTATTATTAAAGATACTTAAAGAAAGTGAGGTTTATAAAATTATACACAATTTAAAAATATCACTTACTCTGAAAATAAGATTGCTTATCAAATTTATTGATTCTGTTAATTGTGATAAGTATGATTATATTGATAAATTAGGTGAGTTGGTTTTTTTAGAACAAAGTACACTTAATGAATATATTAATTGTTGTTGGCGAAATAATTTCAAGTTTACAGGATTTAATTTTGATGATAATTTTGAAGATATGGCTAATTTATAAATATATTGAATTTTTAACTAAATATTGTTTATCATTCAATTTGAGGTATATTTTTATTTTAGAATGAATTTAACAAATAATAAAATTAAAAATTTCTTACTTCTTTTTCATTTGCTACTGTCCTGATCACACGGGACAGTTTTGTTCATTAAATGATTAAGGTAAAATGATTTTATAATTTTAGGTTTATAAGTTGTCTTGAAGGAGTATTTATTTATGTTTGTTTCTCTTCTTCTGTCCATGATAAATTTTTAGGGTAAGAATTAAATTGTACTAAAAAATTAATTAAATTTAATTTAGATTTTAAAATTTCTTTTTGTAAAATATTCAGCTACATATCAAAAATATTCTTTTAACCAAAATAATTGTTTTAAATTAAGAGATTTTAATTTGTAAATTAATTTACCATAACTTAAGAAAATGAAATTTTTAAAGTGAACAAATGATTTATCAATAATGATTAGAATAATTGAAAAAAGATTATTGTTTAATCTAAGTTAAAAAAGCTATTTAATTAAAATACACTTGTACTTAAGTGATAAACAAAAATATATAATTTATACAATAAATGAATTAAATATCCACCATCTTAAAAAATAGATTTTACAGATGCATTAAATTACTTATTAATTCAAGAATACTTTAATAGTATTTGTTAAACTTACAACTTTAATATAAAAAATATTATTTTTAAATATTATTCAAAACTAAGAAATAAAAATTATAAATAAATTGTTTTACTCAGAAAGTATTTTTATAAAAAAGAACAAGCATTTTATTGTATTTTACAATCATAATAATATTTTATTTTAATTAAATGTTAATTTTAATCTTTTATTATATTAAATAATATTCTTATGACCTGATAATTAATTTTTTATAAATATTACTGTTTAATTTATAATAAATCAATGTATTTTAATTTAAATAATATTTATTAATACAAAGTAAATATTTATGATATAATTTAATGATTTTTATAATTTATATTTTTAAAAAAATTATCACCCCACAATAAATTATAAATATTATTTAAATTTATAAATTATTCAATGAAATTAACACATAAAATCATTATAAATTAGTAAAATTATATATTTTTTTACTTATTTTAAAAAGAATCTAATAGGTAAATTATTTGATCATATTGCTGACAATATTCTTTGTTGTAATTTTTGATATATTAAATTTGATTATGTTTTCTTAAAATATATAAATTTTAAAAACAGATATGAATACGATAATACAATAAGTATCACAGAAAGAAATTTTAATATTCTTAAAAAAAATTTATTCTTATTCTAATAAACTTTAGAGAAATAAACAATCAAAACAACAAATATTTATTTATAAATTACTTGTCTCAGGGTATTTGTATCTTTGATGAAATATAATTTTGTATGGATTTTTCATACGTAGGTGTCTAAAAATTAAAATAAATATTCTAATAATAACAGAATAAATAAACAAATAAAAATACTTATAATTTTTAAGAAAAAGTTGAAAAAAAAATTGTAATGCTTTTTATTTAAATACTAATAGTTAAATAAATTATTAACTTTTCAGAACACTAGACAAAAAAATGAAGAATAATAAGAATAAATTAAAACAAGTTTATTAAATTCTGATAATTTTTAGTGTAAAAAATCTTTTGTAATTTATTTTTAAAAGTTAATATCAATTTTTAAAAAAAATAAATCATTTATAAGGTAATAAAGTACAACAAAATTAATATTCTTTTTGTTTTTATTTATTGATGGTCTCATGGGTCTTTATAAATTATTTTTTATATACTTAATTTTTTTTTAAAAACAACATGACCGGGAATCGAACCTCTGGCTTTGTCATAAGCTATAACAAAAATACAAAATGAATTGTCTGTTTTGAATATTTATAAATATTTTTCTAATATATAATTTTTTATAATTTTAACCTTTGCTCATATTCTTTTCTTATTTTTATTAATTTTTAAAATTTAAATAATCAATTAAAATGTCTTTTAAATTTTTTTTAGATTTATATATTTTTCTTAAGAAATATCAATACTGTGTTAAAGTGACATAATTTTAAATATTATTAACTATTTTTTTGACCAATTTTGATAAATTAATCTCATTATTGGTTTTATACTAAAAGAATCTTTAAAATATTTCTAAAGATAAATTAAGAATGTTTGTAAATAAATTGTTTATTTTCATAAAATATATTTATAAGAAATGTTTCTTTCAATTATTTTAACATAAATTAACATAGCAATGAATACTTATTACTTTGTATAAAATAAACTACTACTAAATAAATAAATCATATGAATTATTTATACAACAAGTAATTAAAAGTGAATGATATTAATTTATAATAAGTTAATGTAAAAAATTTTATTTAGAAGATTAGTTAGTGTTTGAAATTTTTTCTAATTTATTCAAATATTTTTAAATAAAACTTAATTTAATTTAAAATTTCTTATCAAATCTTAGAAGGAAAAATACAGTTTTTATTTATAAATTAATAGATTATTATTTAATTTCCTAATTTACAACTTATGTAAATTAAAAGTAATTTATTTTTACTTTTACACTCTGTACAAAAGTAACTCTACTTAATTTCTCTGTTAAAGATAAATATTATAAGTTATTTCTATATACATAAGTAACCTTCATTTACTAAATTTACTTGTTTTTTAATAATTAAATAGTTTTTTTCAAATATAATAGAACTTTTATTAAATAATTATTAGGTTCTAAATATTATGATACATAATTAAAAATATAAATTCATAAACTATGATGTATTATTAATTTAGTAATATAAGTTAAAGGTGTAAGAAATAATATTATGAGTTAAAATTTGATGATTTAAATTTGTTATATCTGTATAACCCTAACAACAAATAATTAAATAAATAGATTTTAATGTTTTTGTCACGAAAAGTTGGGGATTCTTTTATTTTCTAAGTAAAAGTCATAAAAACTGTGCTTTATTCTTTTATTTATAACTTTATCATTTTTTTTCTAAATCTCAGGTTGTTTTGATTCATACTTTTTCTTGGGAAAAAATTTTAATTTTTTATTTATTTTGAATTCATCTAAATAAGTAAAAATTTCATAACAGTTTTCTTATTTTCTTATTAAAATTAATTCTTGACTTTTTTAATGTTTCATGTGCTTCTTTCATTTTTTATTTTTATATCCTTTTAAAATAAGAAAAATAATTACCGTAAGGGTAATATCCGTACAATATTTGCTAGGCTATAACAAATCATATTAAAAATATAAATTGTTATTAAAGTCTTTTTTTATTGTCTAAAGATAAGAAATCTTAAGAATATTGTAAAATTTTATAAGAATAACTTTCATTAATCAGGTAATGTAAAAATACTTTACGAACAGTTTATTTTTTTATCACATGGCTATTTTCTTTTGAATCTTAAATTTAATATAAAAAATAATATTCTTTTACTGTTCTTAGATTCATTACAAGTTTACTTTTTATAAAAATTAATAAAAAAATAAATAATTTAACTAAAAAAAANTTTTTAACTTTCTTATAAATTGAAATAATTATCTAACTTTAACAAAATAAGCTTAAATAATTTTATTAAACTAAAATAATTATTTATTTATAAAATAAGCTTAGAAATTCAAACTTATTTACAAAGTATATGTTAAAAATAGTAATAAATTCATTAATTTAAAATCAATTTCAATATTTTTGTAATATACTTAGTTTGATATTTCTTTATTCAAATTATGAAAAGATAAATTAATTGTTGATTAAATTTTATCTAATAGGATCTTATATTCTTTTCTTGTTGCTTAAAAATAGAAATCTTTAAAATATCTGAACTATACCTATTATTATATAAGAATATTTATACCTAGTCGATTGAAAAATACTTTAAAATATGTTTCTTAACGAGATCTTATATTCCTTTCTTATTGCTTAAGAATAGAAATCTATAAAAAAATTAAACTATACCTTACATTGTTTAAGATATTTATTTAGCAAAAATTTATTGTATAATATATTACTACATAATTAGGTATAGAAACTGCGAGCCATCCACCTATTAAAGCCTACATTGTGCACTTTATTGGCTATTTAAGTCTATCTTACCTTGTTAGCTTTAATTACAGGAATGAAAAATCAGTGTAAAATACACTTCTAAATAGTTAGGTATAAATACCACAAGCATTTTATCTGCTAAAACCTACACTGTACACTATGTTGGAAATTTAAGTCCATCTTAGCTTTGGTTACAAAACACAATTAATCAGTTTTTGTGAAGATTAACTTAATCTAAAAACAAACTATAAAAGTTATAAATGCTAAAGTATATTAATACTTATATAAAATGAAGAGAAATTAATCAATATATATTATTACATCAATTTATAAATTCTTTTAAAATATTTGTTAGTAGTAAAAAATTATTTCCAATCTCAAAATTTCATTAACTAATGAAATAAATTAAAAATTCACAGGTAAATTATTCAAAAGACTATATTAACCATTCATTAACAACTAGACAAATAAAAAAGTATTCTTTTACAGGTCAATTATTGTTAAATTTTATTACCAATTAAATATTATTTAAAACATCTTTTTATTTTTAAAATATTCCATCACACTTCTATCAATATCATTCATTTTAGGACCAATAACACATACAAAAAAATTAGTATAAGAGAGTAAATATCCAATAACCAAAATAGAATACTTATCCTTGAAAAAAACAAGTGACATCATAACTAAGTTAACAACCAACACTGATGACTTATAAATTAATGGAGTGGTTTCTTTGTTAAGGTGTAAAAGTGATATAAATGAGTAAATAAATGTTATAATTGTTAATAAAGTAAGTATTAGTTTTTTATTATTTTTTTGTAAATTTAACATAAACAAACATAAAAAAAAATTTTTATAAATTAAAAAAAAATATTTTAATTTGAAATAAATAATTCATTAAAAAATTAGTTACCAATCTTTTTAACTTTCTTACTTTTATTGTATTCCTCTTCTTGTTCTCTTTCTTTATGTGGGTTGAAATACTTTTTTTCAATTAAATACTTTTTTTGTTCTTTGTTCAATCCTAAATATACTTTGTTGTAATCTAAGCCAACTTTTCTTTCTAAGAAATCTATTTCTATTTGTTTGTCTGGGAAATGGTCGTTTATAAGAGACTGTATGAATTTTCTTTTTGATTGTTTTTCATTCATAAAAATTTTTATAATTTTAATTTTATATTTTTATATTTTATATAGAAGGCATAGCAAAGGATCTTTAAAAATTTCCCATTCCTAAACAACAAAAAAATAATTAATTTACTAAAAATTTGGTAAAAAATTTTTTAATTCATAAAATTTAATCATTGTTATTACAATGTAAAAACAAAATGATTTAAATTTATTTATAATTAATTTATTTTTTGACATTCGAAAATATAAACACGAGAAATTATAAGAAGAAAGAAACAAACGAGGATATTTTATACTTCAATAAATCTGTTAAATAATTTATTGAATACTTCTTTTTACCAAGATAATCCATTAAGGATGGGTCAATAAAGTTTATTATATAAATAGAATATAAACCTGTAACCAAAGCCTGCAAGGTAAGGTAGACTTAGGCAGTCAATAGAGTGCACGGGGGTAAGGTTTAGCGGGTGAAAGGCTCGCAGTATCTTGAGCTATACCTAAGTAATGGTAACATATTTTACCGTATGTTTCCGTCAACTAGGTATAAATATTCTTATAAAGAAGGTATAGCGAAAAGATCTTCGTATGAATTTCCCATCCCTAGGCAACAAAAAAAAATAGAATATAAAATTTATGTCAAAGAAATATTTGTGGTTATAAAAACCAATTTTGTTATAAAAATATATTTCTTTACTTTTATTAAAATTTTACATGTCATCAGAGATTAAATCTGTTTCTTTTTATTAAATAAAATTTTAGAAAAAATGTAAAGTAAAAAACCAAATTAAAATTATTTTTTATTTTTATCTCAAAAATTTATCATAAAAAGAAACAGATTTAAATATGTAAAAATAACACCTGATGTTATTTCACTTAAATTATTTAAAAAAACAAAACGATCTCATGTGATCAAAACAAAAGATAATCATTTTAAAGACAAATATATTCTTATAAAATGATGCTTTTTATACCCAAAATACATATCTTAATTCTTTAAAAAATATAAAAATATTTTTAGAATTGTTTATTTATGTTTAAGTGTTTGTAATATTTTTTTATTTTTATTTTGAACATTAAGAACTAAAAAGATCAATAAATATTTTTTAACAATAAAATAATTAATTAAATTACATAACATTTCTTTTTATTTTTGACTAATTTAAATATTTTAAAATAAAAGATATTTGTTTGATTAAATTTAAAAATCAAATTCAAAGATTATAAGTGTAATAAATTTTAAAATATATTTATTTACAAAAAATTTTATCATAAATTTTAACAACAAATTATTATAATAAAAAAAGAAAAGGAGACTGTAATATATAAAAATTATTTAATAAAAATATGAGTGTTTAAAATATTTATAGTTAATTTATGTAAGATAATCCTTTGAAGACTTAATAAATAAATTTTTTTTTTATTTATACATGTTTTAATGATAAAATAAATGATTGCTAATAATTCAAATAAAATTAGAATTTTATAGAAAGAGAAAATTATTTGCACCAGGAAAATTAAAAATTACAATAAAAAATTAAATTATTTTTTTCTTTTTTTATTCAAAACTAATGATTGCTAAATTTTTATCGTAAGATATGAATTAAAATATTAATAATTTTCTGTAAATTTTATGATTTCTGATTTAATTAGCAGTATAATTACTTATTGTTAATATAAAATTAGTATTAAACCTCGGATTTACCATATAAGTTACAGAAATATAATCATATACGAAATAAAGTGACAAAAAGTAAAAATTCACAATTTTTAAAATTAAATAATATTGCATTGATAACTTTGATTTGATTTCTGTGTCTCGATCTTCATTAAAGAAATAAAATAAGCCGGTAAAAATTATATTATAAATTAAAAACAATCCTAAAATTGAAGTTATTAACTTGTTTTTGTAAATGAAAAAGAAACAAAAAAGGACGACTAGCACGGAGAAACACAAAATTCTGTAAAAGGAAAATTTGCTAAGTTTATATTCTACCCAAACTGATTTTCTAATCAAGTGATATACAAGAATAAAAGTTTCTATAAACATGTATATGTATGTTATTACTCCACCAATTTCATAAGTTTTACATATTTTTAAAGAGTTGTTATTAATTTTCTTATTTGACACATAGATACTGGTCAGGGCTACACAAAAACCAACAAATGAAAAGAAAAAAACGTGCGAAATATAATAAAATAAATACATAACCGATAGAAAACTTTTTAGAATGTAAAAAAAAGGGAAACTTTTACTTTTCATTTTATAAGTTTTTATCAAGAATCCTATTATAAAAATATGTGCAAATATAAACATCATTTGGTTGAAACTAATCACTCTTACAAATCTTGAGACTATAAACAAGACAAGTGTGATGGTAACCATTTGGTCGAATAAAAGTAAAATGTTATAAAACAGATCTTTGCGACTAGGCCTAATGTATTCTTCCATCTCTTGATCATCGATTTGTATTCTTGTATTTTCTGAGTCCATAAAATATTTTTTGGCTTTTAATTTTTAAATATTAAAATGATAAGAATGATAAGAAAATTTCATAATTTGATAAATTGTATAAAATTTTATTTTATGTTTTATCAAATCTAATTTTAATGTAGAATACAAATAATTAAAAACTATCAAATATTATTAGTTAAATTAAAAATATAAAAAAATACAGTAAAATTTGTATAAATATCATGGTTTTTAAAGAATTTCTATTTAGTTTTAGTTTCTGATATTTACAGTCCGGTAAAAAACACCGATCGAATATTTTTGGTTTATCTTGTTTATCTTAATATATATAATAGTTGCACTCACTAAAATATTTATCACATGATTTTTTTAGGGAGAAGTAAAAAATTTTATATTTTTTATTTTTTTGTGGGAAACCCTTGGTCGTTATAATAAAACTTGAATGAAATCATTTTAAAAAATAATTTATTAAACTATAATTTACAAATTACATTACATTCAGTAATATTAAGTCGTCTCTTTTTTTGTCTTTATATTTTATATCTTATTAAAATTATAAAAAATCCCATAAAAAAATTATAAATAGTCTTTTACAAGACATATTTTTATAAGCCATTTTCTAAAATATCTCATAAATTGTATTTTAACTTTTCAACAATTTCATGATATAATTTTGATGCTTTTATATTGAATATGTAATTTGTTTTTTTTTGATGTCAAAAACAAAATTTCCGAAGAAGAAAAGAAGTGATTTGATTTAAAACTATAGAGTTTCTGTTTGTATTTTTGTTTTTGTTGCTAATTTTTAGATAGTCATAACTTTAAAATAATAGGCTTTTTTATCTTTACAAATTTAAAAATATTTATAGCTGTTTTAAATAGGGGAACATTTAGACAAATAAATATCAGAATTTATTTCATATTTTAGCAAAGAGGGACAAATTTTGAGAGAAATAGCAAAGATATCGAAAATATTTAATTTAACTGTACAAAATACAATCAAAAAATTCAAGACACAGAAACTTTTTACTAAAAGTTGATTTGAAACCTTATAAATATTACGTAAAAAAGAGAACGAACATGTAACGAAAGCCTGTAAGGTAAGGTAGACTTAGGCAGTCAACATAGTGCACGGGGTGGGGTTTAGCGGGAGAAAAGCTCGCAGTATCTTGAGTTATACCTAAGTATGGGAAACATATTTTACCTTATGTCTCCGTCAACTAGGTATAAATATTCTTATAAAGAAGATATAGCGAAAAGATCTTCGTATGGATTTCCCATCCCTAGGCAACAAAAAAAATAAGGAGAATGAACTATTTTTATCTTTAGTAAAGAAAACACACATTGTCAATTCTACGATATTTAATAAAATCCTCAAAAATGTCAAAAATACAAAATGTTACAACCGAACCATTCGTAATTTTTAAAACGAGTCCGGATTTTCTAATAGAATTGCTGTAAAAAACCGTTATTGAGCAAGAAAAGTATTACAAGGAGATTGGAATTTAGCAATAACTATATACTTATAAATGAAAGTTGTTAGAGCACAGTAATTTTTTACGACGACACTAAGTTTAATTTCTTTAGTAATGGTTGCAAAAACTAACTGTATGTTAATGAAAACTGAAAAATATAACCGTAAAAACATGCAACTAACGGGAAAATATGGCGACTATAGTATTATGTACTGATTTGCTATTATTCTAGAGGGGCGGGGAACAGTTTTTTATTGATAAAATCATGGACAGGTTTTTATACCTTAATATTTGTAAAAAACAATTGACGAAATCAACTTTAAAGCTTAATATGTCTAAAATTTAACTTCAATTAAAATAATTATCCAAAACATATATTAAATTAGTAAAAGATTATTTTAGTTAAAAAAGATTCAAGTTTTTCCCCGGCCGTCCCAATCTCCAGGTATAAACCCCATCGAGCATCTTTAGGCTCATATAAAATCAAAATTTGAAATTAAAAATATAAAAAAGCAAGAATTAAAACAACCATTCACAAAATATCGAATAACTTACTTCCAACCTTTTGTAAAAAATTAATTTCAAAGATGCCTAAAAGAAATAATTAAAAATGAAGAGAAAAATACAAAATATTAAATNNNTNNNANNTTNNAANATNTNT
>RCSS01000809.1:6336-38708 GCA_004000155.1 Tubulinosema ratisbonensis | reverse complement strand
AAGGAATAGGAATGAATGAGCTCAAAATGTCTGTAAAAGAGTTAAAAGAAAAGATTTCCCAGGGATGTGATGGCATAGGAATAGATATTATAAAAAGTTTGCCTGAAAGTAGTAAAAAATTATTACTATTGTTATAAAAAATGTTTAAACGATGGTATGTTTCCTGACTTGTGGAAATAAATATTGACAGTGCCAATTAATAAAGTGAATAATAAATACAGGTCAACATCAGAAATTAATACATTTAGAAAATTGTTTAAAAAATCTTTCTAAATATGTTAGAAAAAATTCATAGTCTTAATAATACTCAATCCTGATTATTAAAAAGGAAGAATACATACAGGTAAAATTTAATCTACAGTTATTTTACTTTAGCAACAGAAATGCAAAAAATAGATGTCTAATATTTTTAGACATAAAAAAAGCTTATGATACTGTGTGCAAAGATTATATTTACAAAAAATGAATAATAACAATCTTTTTAAGCCTTATATTAAATTAGTTCAATTTATATGTAAAGATATTTGGTTTGTCCGTAGGACTTATCTTTAATAAANATTGACAGTATTAAAAATGAATATAAAGGAAGAATACCTAATTCATGTTTATCAATCTTAAGTTTTGTAATATCACAAGTTGTTCCTGATGAAAAAGTTTATATTTATTTTGAATGTTTTGGAACCAAAAAAATATTTTGTAGTAGTATGAAAAATTATGTTTTTTTAGAATTAGAAAAATACATTAATGTAAAACATAATACAATTTTGATTGATTTTTGTATGAGTTATTTTGATCTTAGTGGCAATGTTATTTATCCTAAAAATTCTGTTTTACTTAAAATGGTGAAAGACCCAACTATTTTCAATTCTTTTCTCTAAAAAATTCATGTGTTAGTATATTTAGATCTAAATATGTTTTATGTTCAAAATTTTTTTCAGAAAACAAAATTAATAAATTAAATTTCTATTCTTCTACACAAGATTACTTTGATGAATTATGCGTTTTTGGATATTATCCTATTCTAAGTAAGAATTTAATGAATGACATTTTAACAAAGAATAATTTTGAATAATATCATAAATATTTAAAAGAATTAAATAAAATTAAAAACAAAAAAAAATCATTAACAACTGTGCATACATTACCAAGTTATCGATTTGAATTTCGAATACCATATGAAGAAGTTAATAAAATAAATTTTAAGCTTTTAAATTTACTAAAAGTTGAATCATTTTTTTATTTTAATAGGAGTGAATTTTTGGATGTGATCTTTAAGAATACTAATACAATGTTAAAAATATTTAATAAGATTAAAAAAGGTTTAGTTAACATAGGTAAGTTTGTGATATTTGAAACTATTTTAATTTCATGTTTTTTGAGAGGTGATATATTTAAAATGCCATTTTCTACTCCAATGTTAAGAGGAACAGTAAGAAGTATGTGGTTGAATAATTTTAGAGTAATTGAAGAAGAGTTTTTTCTTAGAATAGTAGAATCAGATGAACATTATGAAGTTCTAGAAAATTTTATAAAAACAGTAGATTTTTTAGATGATATAATGAGAGAAGAAAAATTATATTTATTACAATTTAAGACAATATTTTTTAATAAAGAATTGTTGAGATCAGAAATTCACGCATTAGTTTATTGTGATCAGAATTTCAAAGATAAAGAAGAAAGAATATATTCAATAAATCCAATTGATTTTTTTATAAATGAATACTATCATCACATGAATCCAATAGATCCTTTAAGACAAATGATTGATGTTTATACACAAAACTATGATTTTAAGATATATAATGAAATTTTTTCAACAAAAGATAAATTTTATTTTGATTTTCAAAAGAAATTATAACTTTTAATGACAAAATAGTATTTAAAACTGTAAGAAAAGAAAAAGAAACAAAAATAAAAGCTTTTATTCTAAAAATACCTAAAACAAATATACTTTGGAATAAAAATGAGTTAGAAGAAATATCATTCATGAAATATATTTATTTATCAAATAAAAGTCAGATCAATTTAATTGAATTATATGACAATTTTGTATTTAGTTTTCACTTAAGAAGATCATTTTTATCATTTATAAACCAATTTTACAAAACATTACCAGAATCAGAATTTATATTTTAAAATTTTAAAGAAAGATTTGAATATATTGAAACAGTTTTAGATAGTAAAGTTTCATGTTTATTTAGAAAAGAATATATGTTTTTAGTGTATCAGGATCTGTTAAGATTTAAATTAATACACTAATAAATTATTTTTTATAATACTTTATATCTTTAGATCTATAAAAATTTTTAAATCATAATACAATTAAATGTGATCTAAAGAAAATCTATTAGCAAAACACACTCAAATTCTTTTTTACATCATTTCATTATTAAAAGTTGTCTAAATTAAGGTTTGAATAAAACTTTTAAGTATCATAAAAAAATAAAATTTTTTATGATACTTAAAATAAAAAAAATTTTTAAAGAAGAATTCTTAATTTTAAGAATCATTTGTTAAAATTAAACAAACTCTGAGTGATTATAAAAAATCTTTTTTACCTCATTTCTTGGTTAGAATATCTAAAAAAATTTTAAAATTTTTTATTCATAATCAATTTTTAAAGATCAAATTTTAAATAATTACAAAATTTTTCATTAAACCTCAAATTAGGTTTTAATTTATAACCTTAAAATATTTAAATCAATTAGAATCAAGATCAATTTATTTACATTAAAAATTTAAGATTTTATTTTGATTTTTAATAAAAAATATTTTAAAAATTAATTTTATTTAAATTTNTATGTTTTATTATTTATTTATTATTATTTCTTTCTAATAGTCTTATACTTAGGTGCTGATGTAAGTTTTACTTTATTATTTATCACTTTACATCCCACTAATTTAAGTAAATCATTCAATCTTCTTATTTTACTAAACTTTTCTAAATCACACTCCCAACCATTAACCATAAGTGTAAATATAATTATCATAACATTAATCCTATCTTTATTAAGTTTACTTTTAGTGCCGTATTCTTCCTTCATTTCTTTACTTAAAAAAACATTTTTTTCTGCCTCTTGGAAGAAAAATAGTATTTTTTGTTTCAGTGATAATTCTTCATCAAAAGAATGTTTTTTGATTGATTTTAACAATTTCTTTGATAACATTTTTTCTATTTTGAAGTATCCTTCCAATGTGTCAGAAGAGTAATCCAAAGAAGGAAGTACTTGGGAATAAACTTCTACTGGGATTAATGCATTAGTAGATTTCTCTGATGGTATTTTTGATTTTTTAGGAAGTACCCTGAAATTATTTATAGATCTATCAGTCTCACAAGATGGGCCTATTTTTGGTTGAAAAAGAAAGTGTTTTAGTTTTATAAATTTATTAGGAAGTATTTCTTGTGTATCAAAGTAAAATAGGTTGTATGGAAGGATACTTTCTTTTGATTTCATTTTCTCTGATGTGAGAAATGTTCTGTTTGATACTTCTTTTATTTTTAAATTTTCATTTGTTTTTATATTTTTTAGAAAATACATTAAGGATAGAAAAATAAAAAATAAAAAATAAAAAATAAAAAATAAAAAATAAAAAATAAAAAATAAAAAATAAAAAAATAAAAAAATAAAAAAATAAAAAAATAATCTATTAATTATTTTTTTGTAATAAAATATTTTTTACCCTTAATGGGCCAAGTTAAAAATAAAACAGTTAAAAATGCAGCAGCCACAATCGTAGAAAAATTTTACTCAAAACTTAGCAACGATTTCTACCATAACAAATTGGTAGTCAGGGATGTTACCCAGATTCACACTAAGAAACTTCGTAACCAGGTCATAGGATATGTGACAAGGCTTTACAAACGTATCCAAAAAGGAACAGTGAAGAGTATTTATATTAAGAAACATGAGGAAGAGAGGATTAAAAAGGAGAATCTTGTTCCTTCTAAGTCTGTTATGGATGTTGATAAGGTAGAAGTAGATCCTGTCACCATGCAAATGATTAAGGATTACTGTTATATGGGTAATTATGTTTTACCAGAGACAAAAAATTAATAAAAAATAATAATTTTTAAATTTATTTTTTAATTAAGTTAAAAATACTAGTATTTTAAAATGGCTCTTATCTTGATATAGTATGCTTATTTTTTAACCATTAAATAACAATTATAATTGTTTTGAATTAGTGTGTATTTATAAATCTAAAAGTTATTTTAAACTTTCATTGGTACGCTCGAATTATCCCTTAAATTATAATTTTAGATTTAAAAATAGTAGTTTTATATTTCATTCAAAAAATAAATAAGTTTTTAAAATAAAAATATTTAAGACGTTAACGTTTTACATAACTTTAGATTTATAAAATGTCTTAAAATAGAAGGTTTTAAATTTTAATCGAGTTATTTCATTATCGATAAAATTTAGTTCTTACCCTAAGAATTTATCGTGGAAGAATAAGAGAGACAAATTGAATAAATAATAACCAAGATCACATTTTAAACCATAAATATAGATTATTTTACCTTAGTCAGTTAATTATAAAAGAATGTTCCGTTTGAAAGGAACATGTGTAATCTAACTAGTAAAAAAATGTCAACAAAAATTACAATCTGGCCATAAGGACTTGGTTTATATAAGGATATAAATACTTATAATTCCTGCATGATGGAATAAAAAAAGATTTTAAAAAGTTTGTAACAGAGTAATTATTTTATTAGACAAATAAAATGATATTTAAAAAATATAGAATAGCAAGAATTAGAAAAAACAAATATATTAATAGCTAAATAAAATTATATTTTTTTTGTCAAAATGCTAAAAATGAGGTGTTGTTATTTCAATTTAGACAAACCATTTTTAAACATTAATTTATAGAACACAATTTATTCAGAATATGATATTCTAGACAATTACTTATGTTACATAATGTATCAACAGCAAAAAATTAATATTTTCGATCAATTAGGGTTGTATGGGTGTTATATTTTATATTTGAAATAAATTAAAAAAAATAGTGAAAAATTACTATGCTAGATAATTTATAATTTATGAAATACCTGATGAAACCTGTAAAATAAAAAAACAAAAATAAGTTTTAAGTCAAAACTACCAAAAAGATATAATTTATACAATGTTATATTTAAATGAAATTTTTCAGGGGTTTAAGTTAAAATTTGGGGTTTATAATACATCTGACTTAATGGGTTTTAAATTTTATTAGAAATTATAATTTTATTATATCTTATGTGAAAAAATACTTTAGTTAATATTTTCTTAAAAAAGGTACGTGAAATACCTGTTTAATTACTGTAAAAAATAATCTATAAATACTGTAGTTAATTCTCTTAAATCTTTCTTAGAATTCTCCGCCTTTCTTTTAATATTATTTAATACAACATTATTTTTAAACCGTTCTGTTTCTGTTTGATTTGTTGAGTTTATTTTATAAAAAATATTAATTTCTTGATCAAAGAATGATATGATTTCATAATATTTATAGTCTTTCTTTGCTTTTACAAAATTGTCAAATAATTTAGTCCCCTGTTCATCTTTTATTGTTAAAAAATTACCATAAAATATGCTCGTGTCCTCTGAAACTCTCATTTTTGTAACCTTTAAGAATGCAATAAAGGCTCTAGATAATAAAATCTTTTGTTTTGATCTATCAGTAAATAAATTGAATCCAAAAAATGCAAGAACACACCTGGTTTCAAAAATGAATGTCATAATAATGTCAGAATCTGTTATTAGCCATTGAGTAATTTGACTTCCTTCCAAAACAGTACTTTTTAGAGTATCTCTCATATAATAAAATTTCATGATAACAATTGAAAAAACCAAATGACATAGTCTAAAACAATCATTAAATTTGTCAAGAGAAGTTATTTCTTGGAAAAAATAATCCAATTCAGGGAAAAGTAAAAATAAAATGCTCGTTTTCTTATCTTTTTTCAGCTTAGTCATCTGCATTAGAATATATTTATTAATATCGATTTTTTTATTCCCATGTTTATCTGTAGTTTTAATTTGAAAATAATTCTTTCTTTTAGTGCTGATCAAATATTTTATTTTTTCCATAAACATTTTAAACAGTGTGTTAAAATTTTTTATCGAATCATTAAAATTCGTTTCTTCTTTTCTTTCTTCTATGATTTTTATTAGGTTTTCTTCTAAGCTTTTGTTTTTAATGTAGAGTTGAAAAAACTGGGTTATTTCTTGAAACGACCTTGAGTTTTCATTATCTTGTGACTTTTCACTCCAAAAAACAAGATCAAAAAACAATGTCTTAGTTAAAAAAAAGTAAACTTTGTTTAATCTAAAAAAGAAATTGTCCTCAAATGCTTTGGTGGCCTCGACAATTTTTATTTTTATAATTTTAGATAATTCAACTGTTATTTCGTTATTATATTTTGTGTTTCTATTGAATGTTTTGTTAAACGATATTTCGTTATTATTCGAAACTGATATTTGTGGATTAGTTGAACTAAGGATATTATCTTTACCGCAACTATTCTCGTTGTTTTCTGATGCTATACCCGTCATACTTAATTCTTCATTTTCAACTATAATAAATTCATTATCGTCTTCCTGTAATTCATCTGAATCGCTACTTTCTTTGCTATCAGATTCAAAAGAGTCTTCTGAATCTTGATTTGTGGCCTTTAAACTTATGTTTTGGTGATCATTATTTTGATACAAATTTGTGGTTTTTTCATTTTGAGATACTTCTGTTGATGATAATAAATGATCTTTAGATTGAATATTAAACGATGTTTTTTCATTGGGATACATTTCTTGTGACGTACAAGCTTCTGGCGACTTTTCAAAAATAAAAGAAAATTCTGGGTCAACTTTTAAAATTGCTTCAACTACTTCGTCATATGTAATTTCTATATTTATTGAGTGTTTTTTACTTTTTAAAGATTCTTCTCTTGAAATAGATGCTAATGGAAGGCTTTGATACAGATTCGGAGCATATTTATCCAAACTTTCGCTATATTCTGTATTGCTAGAATTTGTTGTATAATCATATTTTATTTTTTTAGACATTTCTTCCTCGGAAGATCTGAAATTTCTTTTGGAACAAATACTTTTGTTTATTATAATCATGAGCAGAAGCATGGCTGCTTTAAATTTCAAAATTTATACTTTTGTTATCTCTTATCAAGAAAATTTTTAAGTTCTTTTTTTAAATTAGATATTAAGATGAATTCCAAAATGTTTATATTTTTATTTATTTTTTAAAAACAAAATCACTAGTCTAACATAATTTAAAATGATATAAGTTAATATTGTATGTTTTTTTTTATTTATTGGGTCTTTTTGAATGTGAAAATATCATTTAAGCAGAATAGGCAAGTGCTTTTATTGATTAAGATGAAGAATTAAGAAATTATACAAATAAAAATTAAACAAATCATACAATTTACTAGAACTAATAAAAGTATTCCCTTTTTTGCTTTGCGAATTTTTCTACGTTAATAAACACTTAATTATCTAGAAAGAAGACTTAAAGTATCCAATTGGATTTTTTCTTAATTTTTGTATAATTTAATATTTACATAAACAAAACCTGTCTCAAATTTCTAAGAATTATTTACAACGGCATCAATATTTATACTTAAATGCTGAATTTAAAATAACCTTAAACTTTTGGCGATGTAAATCTCATGATGAATTTGTAGTTTAGTTAGATGAAGCATTTAAGAACAACTTGTTTTTAGCTAATAATTCTCTAATACGTTTGTAATATAAATTAAAAATACAATATATGGTTCCCGGAATATTTATCCCCACAGCATAATTTCGAGTTCCAAAAGTCACACTTTTTAATAATTTTAAATTTTTTATAATAAAGTATATTACTAAGAAAAAACAAAAAAACGACCAGCTAATCTTAGATGATTTTGTCCATAATAATAAACGATTGAGCTCAAGAAATCAATTTGGAAGGATATTAATCTTAACTGCAATGTTATAATTAAAAGAAACACTACATATAACATTGAAAGCTCGATTATTGAGCATAATCACTGACCTCTCATAATCTTATTGTAAAAAGGTGAAATTAAAAGAATGAAAAAAAAATTACCGAATCTTAGACTCCATCAGAAGTATTATAAATTCAGTTTCAGTTGAAAGTGATATAAACACAATAATATTGGTGGAATACTTTGAAAAAATTTAAAGGGCTTTAAGAAGGTTAGAACCGCGTGTTTAATCTTAATCTCTATATATATCTTTCTATCAAATTAAGTCAGCAACTTAGCGTAACATATTTGTTCTCTCCTTTTTATCAACACGGGCCTGAAAATTTAAGAACATTGACTTACAATAATGATTTTAAAATTTTTTTCGAATATGGATAATTTTTACTTTTAAACAATCTTATATGGTCTGTTGACCGAACACTAAAGACAGTACCTACCTCATATCAACAACTATACACTATCAGCGCTTTAGTTGATCATCACGAATTTCTGAGTGAATTTTTGGTTATGAAGAATAGACTAAAGTCGACATACAGTATAGCCTTTATAACTTTAAATAATTTAATTAACAATCTAAGACCATCCTTGATCAAATGTGACTTTGAGCACGCGTCGATTTCCACTCTATAGTAGGTTTTTTCTAATATAAGTATTTCTGGCTGTATTTTTCACTATCACTTTTATATGTAGAAAAGTTCAGAGCCTAAAACTCACTTCTTTATACAAAACCATATTACACATTTAAATCATAAACTAAAGCCTTACCTTTCATGTCTTTTGTTCAATATAATAAGTTACAAATGACTTTTAATGAACTAAAAGAAAGTCTTAGGTTTTCCTTAGCCCTAAACCATTATATGAATATTTTTATGATAAATTTTTAAATTTTAATTCTACCCCAAGATTTTAACCAGAATTATGGCATGCATGACACTGAGTTGAAGAAAATAAATCAAAGACGAATAACTCCATTGAAGATTAGCTAGCGTTTTAAATTCTTCTTTCAATACCGCCCGTTATAGCTTACCATTACTAATTAAGAAACTAAAAGACGAAGAAGATATTACTAGGATAAAACACACAAGATTTCAGCTTGGTTATAACATTATAAGAAAAAAAATATTTAAATATGGATATTAAATTTAATGATTTTTTAATCGAAAACTCAGACAATAATTACGGCAAAGAGTTTTTATTTGAGCTAACAAGAATATTATTTTATTAAATGATAACTAATGATTTTTTATATAGAAATAAAAAAACTGTTTCTGGGATTTGAACCGGTGTCTTTGGTATAAATCGTCCGAACACTCAATATTTTTTAAAGTTTGATATTATATTAGGTTGGGTACCCCTGAATTCTCTGGTTTGAATTTTTTTAAGGCAGAGAAACGCCTCGTTTTTAAAAATGATGTTCAAAAACTTTTTTCACAGATAATCTAACAAATCATTTTATTTCCATTATAACCTTAAAAAATCACTCTTAATCCTTAGAAGAAAAACTTTAAACATTTTCACAACTAAATGAAAATCATTTTTATATAAAATTTATAATTTAACTAATTAATATCTTCTGTATCTACGGCATTACATATATCAAGTGTAATTGGTAATGATAAGCAAATACATACTAAGCCTTCAAACAAATTCTTGATATTTAAGTAAAGAATACATGCTAAATTCATCGAATCTTTTCAAAAAATGTTAAAAATTTTTATTTTTAAAAAAACATTCTTATCGCTCTTATATTTTTTTGAGTAGTATATTTAATTCACTAGAGTTTATTAAGAAGTATGTCTTTTTTTACTACCGTGTTTCAAAGAAATTAAGTTTTTACCAAGGCAATGTAGTAGGTAGGATTTATATTTCTTTTGAAATTTTAGAATAAAGAAAAAATACTGTTTATTTACCAAAATATTTAGTGAGTGAAAGGCTAGCAGTATTTTGCTATATGCCTAATTATATAGAATTATATTCTATACTATATTTATTATGAATAGCTATTTATATTACACATAGAAGGCAGAGCAAAGGATCTTCGTACAAACTTCTCGTCAACAATAGCAAAAAATATTATCATAAAGTGTTTGGAAAATAAAAAAAATAGAGAGTGTTAACAGATAATACTAAAGATGAGGAGAGAGCCAAGATAAGATAAAAAATCTTATATAAAAAAAAATTCAACAATCAAACATTACGTAAAAGTATTTTATTTACTTATTTTAAAAATAGTTTTAGTAGGTTTTTTATCTAAACTCTTATATTCATAATCGTCTCTATAAAATATTTGAAAAGAAAATTTTTTAATGATTAAAACATTGGTTATGATTTATAAAAAAATAAAAAACAGCTTTTTAAAAATAAATTTTTTAACAGCGCAATATATTAAAGGCGATAATTGAACTATAAAAATGCGTACATTATATCAATATTTTTTTACTGCCTTCGTTATTAAAATATCAATTTGACTCTTAGATATTTTAATGTATAATCTTTTAAATAATCTTTGGTTTATATTTATACTCAACATGAATTATTAAAATCAGGGTATTTTCAAGACGCTATCTTACTGCTCAGCTAAACAATATCTTATGTTACTGTTTTAAGGTAAGTCAGATTGGCATAAATGAGTAAATTTGTGTTCGACTTTGTTATTTAACGTAAACTTACTTTATAGATGATTTTTCTTTTTATCTGTAAACTTAGGTTTGCATTTTGTAATACCATTAAAAATAAATAGAAGGTCTTTATTTAATTCTGTATTGTATAAAATTATAGCAGTAAAGACCATGATAATTATTTATCTAACAGTATATATAATAATTTTGAAAAAGTTTATTTTAACTTTGTGAAATTGTAAAAACTTTACGTCTTTAATCTTAAACCAATTTAAATTTTCGAAATCATTAAGATAAAGAGGAGATGTAAAAAATTAATAAAATGAGAACTTTTACAAAAAATTGAATAAACAATATACTAAAAAACAAAACAAGGAATTACGATAGTGCTATTTTTCTAATTTATCAAATATATAAATCTTTTGGTTATTTTGCAAATGAAATATTAATCTTCATATGGTTTTTCTGTTAGCTTTACAAATTTATTATTTTAAATTAATTTTTTCTATTTAAAACAAAGTTTTTTAGAGTTAACAAAATAGTATGTCAATTTACAATTACCTCAACCTTTCAAGTAAGTAAAAGAGCAGTGGAAGGTTTTTGATTAGATGCAAAAAAAGGAGTAAAACCTATGAATTAAAAAAATGTTAAGAAGAGAGTATAATATATTTATTAAAACAGAATATAAATTTTTATTTACATAAACAATAGGGAAAAATCTCGAACATTTAACTTGATAAAAATCAACTTTATTCTAAAAAAATAAATTTTAACAAAAAAAATCAAATATATAAATCTTTAGTACTGTAATTTTCACAAGCATGGTGATTTATGACTCATTTAAATCTTTAAAGTATTTTTATAATTTTTTAGTTTATTTAATTGAGATAAATTTGCATATGACTCTTAATTATTGGCACAAAATAAGAGATGTTTATTATAATTAAATTAAACCCTGTTTATTTTCAAGAACTTAAAACAGAAATTTAGCTTAAAAACATATATTCAACAGTGTTCTTTTTAAAATGGTCAACCGTCTTTATTCTTTGTAGATAATAATTAATATCTGTAATTTTAAATTAAAAAATTATGTTTTCGTTTACTTATAAACATCTGTTTTCATATACGAAACATTTAAGAAGTAAAGCAATGTAGAAAAAGGTTTTTACTAGTGAAATTTATTGATTAATAAAAAATTTTTTAAAAAATATCCAAACAATAAAGTTTAATCAAGTTGAAAAAGGTAATTTTTAAGCTTTTGAGTAATATACTTAAGTTTAGCCAAATAGGGGTTTTTTGAATAGCTTGATTTTAATAAATTTTTTTCTTTTTTTAAATAATTTTCTTCGTCTATGTTTTTATTCAAATCATTTTTACAAAAGTCAAAATATTTTCTAATATGAGGATACGATATTGATTTAATTTTAAAAAAGTCAAAAATCTTTATATGTTGCTGATTAAATATTGGAAGTGTAAGTAGTTCAATATTTTCAAAATATTTTTTGCAATCACCCGTTGGGTCAAATATATTGCGATAAAAATATGCTTTTTTTAAATTTTCTAAATCTAAGAGCTTTAAAAAAATTATAAACGTTCTGAGGAGCAATTTTCTGCTAAAATTAATTTTTTGTATAAAATAAAAGGAAAAAAAGATTATTGTGCATTTCATTTCAAAAATAAAATAACTTATAAAATTAGATTGAAATATATGCCAGGAAGGATTTTGCTCTAGTTTTAGAAACAAAGACCGAAAATTATCTTTTAAGAAATGAAATTTAGTTGCGAGCATTGTTAGAAAAATATGAAGTGTTTTAAATGCCTCAACTTTGTTAATTTTTTTCTTATGTTCAAATATGAATTTTTTTAGTTCAGGAAACAATATAAGCAAAATTGAATTTTCTTTTTGCATAAGAAAACTATCATATATACTTCTTAAGTTTTTAATCTTTATGTGTTTATTGTTATCAGTATATTCTCTTTCTATTTTTTTTAAATATTCTTTTTTACATGAAAATATTACTTTCTGTATGTTTTCAACATATTTGATAAATATTTGATTAAATTGATTGATTAAAAATTCAAGTGTAACTCCTACATTTTGGCTAATTGATTTATTCAAACTTGCTATGGACCTCAACATTGGCATGTTAATTATATATTTATAGAAAAAATTTTTAATTTCGTCAATGCCTTCAACATATTCGGCAGAGGATGTGTTGAAGTTTTTATTAAAAATTTCAACAGGAAACTTTAATCCACATAGATGGTGGTAATATTCATTAAAGACAATGAATGTTTTTTCTTCGAGATAATTTATTTCTTTTATAATTTTAATATTAGAGTATAATTTAATGTTTATTTCGGCGTTTTCGTTTAATCTATCATTATCAGAGAAACTTGGTCTAAAAAATTTTCGCTTGGAGATATCGCCTAGAGGCACGACATTCTCTATAATTTCTTTTATATCATCCTTTTTCCTCAAATTAGGATCTTCTAATTTAGATTTTAATTTTTTTATTAACATTTCTTTGAGTTTAATTTTAGCAGTTTTGTTATCATTGTTTAGATTTACAAAATCAGGGGTATTTTTTCTGCTTTTATCTGAAAAATCAGTTTTCTTAAATGCTGATCTAAAAAATTTTTGTTCGGAATTATTTTCAGTAGCCGTGGAATTTTTTATTAGTTTTACAGTAACATCTTGGTTATCTAAATCTAGATCTTCTAATCTAGATTTTGAGATTTCTACAAGTTTTTTGTTAGCAGATAAATTACCATTATCTAATTTTACTAAATTGGGATCATTTGTTTTATTACAATTCAAATTTACAGGAACATTTTCTTCTTGTTCGGAAGCCAAAAAAGTATTATTACTTAAATTTTGTACGCTGTTGTTAACTCCTCTACAAGATATACGATTTCTATCTGATATTAATTCACATAGATTTGTTGTTTTAATTTCATCTTGTACGTGTTTATTATGAGAATTTTCCATAACATATTTTAGATCTGTAGTTTCAATGTCTTGTTGAGGTGAATTTTTTTCATTTTCTGATAAAAGTTCAGAGTCGATATGTATACTTTCAGATCTTTGGTTGCTTTTCTCACTAACTTTACATGAAAAATTCACACAAAGTTCTTCATTTGCATTTATTGTTTGATTGTTTTCATCTATAGTTGTGATTTCATTTTCTATTTTTTCCGAGCTGTATAAGTGGTTGTAATTTTCGTAATCCAATCGTGATAAAATATCAAAGAGATCATCTAAAGCCTCGTTATTCAATAGTATTAGATTCACTTGAAAAAATGGAAATATTTCGTCTTGTAAATTTGTTTCTATACCATTTACACAGTCAATAAGTGTCTGTTTAGGGTAGACACTAAGGTTAAATGAATTTTCTAGCTCTTGTTCTGAAAGTTTTATTTTTTTAGCCGCTTCGTCTAAACCTTTTATTTCTTTTCTTTTTGGACAAATTATCTCAATTATAAAATACATAATCAATTTCATGGTATCAAAATTTTTCAGTTTATATATGAGCTTATCAGAATTCTTTTTAATAATTGATAAAGATTGTTAAGATAAGGATTTAGTAAACTTTTTAACTACAATATAAAAATTGATGTTAAATTTAGAAATTTTTTTCATATATTTGCTCTTTTATAGTATGGGTTGTCATAAAGATGCAATTATAAAAACTAAAAAATATAGTAAGTTTTATATGATTTAAAAAATTTTCTGTTTTCAAAAATTATTAAAATGAAAAACTTTATAGTAACTACAAGGAATTTAGATGCAAATTTAAGATTTTTTCATTTAGTATAACATTTTTTAGTCGAAAGTTAATTTATAACTTAAATTACCATTTGAATTTTTTTTACATATAACAATGAAGAGTTAATATAAAGATTGACTTCTTTAGTCAATTTTAATATTTCAAACAAAAAATACAACAATAATCTGATTCATCGTTAAATCTATTGTCAACCATAAAATTTAACTTTTTAGATATTTATTTCAAGTTAAGATTATAAAAATAAATATAATAAAATTTTACGTATATTCATATCTTCTAAACCATAGAAAACAAAAATTAGAAATCATATTTAGAAAATATTTTTTACAAATATAAAAATACTAATGAAACTTAATAAGTTGAAAATAAATTTTGTTTTAAGTCAAAAGATTTAATTATTTGAGAAATATCTTTTACATTCAGATGTTGTCTTTACTAATAATTCTTTAGATTTTATACCCGCTTTTTTTATATTTTCAAGTATGAGATAACTAACTTCGTAATATTCTTTTCAGATATTATTGGAATCTGCTTCAAAAAACAAAAGTATTCGGTAGTCGTTTACTTTCTTAATTTTTAAATATCTGCATCTACTTTTTTGTCTTTCTTCCAATCCGTTTTCTAAAAAGATCAACTTATAATTTTTCAAATCCGGCATAATTGGATCAAAAGTCTCATAAAATATTGCTGTATCTTTGGCTACATCAAAGTTAAGCAATCTTAAAAATGTAACAAAGGCTCTATAAACCAAAAATCTCTGGTTGTTTTCACTTATTACTAAATTAAATCCAAAAAAAGCAAAGGTACATCTCATTTCGAATATAAATCGTAATATCATTTTTGAATCTGATATTAACCAATTAGGAATATTTCTGTTTTTCTGAACTATAAACTTTATCATCCCTTTAAGATAAATAAATTTAAAGACGACTAAATTTAAAAAGATTTGATATCTTTTAAAGACATATTTAAGGCTGCTAAGTGATGATAGTTTAGTTATAAAAATAGAAATTTCAGGAAAAAGAGTCTTAAAAATGCTATATTTTTCATCTTCAAAAAATTTTATAAAATAGTTTACTAAGACTTCCTTTTTTTCGATTTCTTTGTTTTTACGTAAGTCTTGGGACATTGTTTCAAAATACGATCTTTTATTTAAAGATATAGTCTTCTCAATATCTTTAAAATAGTTCATAATCAATGTGTTAAATATATTTGTAAGATCTGAAATTGAGATATTCTTATCGACTGTATTCATGTAATATTCTGTTTCTTTTTGAAATTTGTAATTTTTAATGTACTTTCGAAAAAACGCAGTTATTTTTTGTAGCTCTCTTTCTTTTTCTTTTGAACCCTTATCTTTTTTGCTTTTAAAAAATATTCTATACGGAAAAAATGATCCTGTTAAAAATTTATACAATCTATTCATTCTTAAAAAATAATAAGATTCCACATTATATGTTTTATTTACTAATTTTATTTTTATGTTTTCGGAAAGTGAAATTTTAATGTTCTGATCGAACTTGTAAAGTTTGCTAAAGGTTTTTTCAAATGAAGAGCTATTAAGTTTAGTAAAGTTTAAACTTTTACTTTCTTTATTTTCTGAATTAATTAAAATATTTCGATTGGTTTCGGCATCAGAATTGATGTTTTCGTTATCATCATTAAGTTTAATTTTTTTGTTTTTGCTCATTGGTTGATTTGGAGTGGTATCTTGGTTTTGGAGTATTTCCTCTTCTTTTTCAGCAGTTACAATAGCAGCTTTGGGCGTCAATTCTAAGTCAGAAAGGGGGTTATAAAATTTTAAATATGGCGAATTCTGATCATTTAATGATGTAGATGGTTGAATTTCTTCGTCACTCATTTTTTCAATAATTACATACAAAGTATTGGTTATCTCTGGTGAAATAGTTTCTGTGGAAGAAAAGGAACTTGTTCAGCTTACTTCAGAATTATCAAAATTTTTATCATTACATTCATTCACAATCTTATCACCATTGTTTATTATCGGCCAATCGAAGGAAGTATCAATTAGCGATATGTATTCATTGTCATTATTCGTGTTTTGATTGGGCGAACCACATGTTCCTAAACAGATGCTTTTAAAGTTTCCCAATCAATAGTTTCTACTTTTTCATATTCATCAATTGGTTGTAATAATCCTAGGATTTCACTTTCTGAATCAGCTTTTTTTCTTTTTGTGCAAAATAGTATTTTTAAGACTATAATACTGATAAACATGGAAGGGTATGGAATGTCTCAATCAATCAGTGATAAAAGATAAAAATGTAAAATAATTTTCTAAAAAATTCATATAATTTTTGTTAGTTTTTTATTTTTAGCACAAAAATTTTAAAATTTTATTATATATTCTTTTTATTTTTATCACTTTATCAATAGAAAAAAATGTGAAAAACAATTCATATCATAAAAGGATATTATTTATAAAATTAAAGATGTTCTAAATGGTTTAAATATATTTTTGATATATATTTATTTTAGTTTTCTTTGTCATTAAACTAAAAAAAATATTTGTTTTAAAGATTTTTAGCAAATGCAGTTTGATTTTGGCTGTTTATAGATTACTTGCGGATAGAAATTGTGAATATAAATAAATCTTTGTTTTATTTATTTGGAAATAAAAATTGTATAAGTCACATATTACTATTGTTTTAAATAATTATTTTAGCTAAGTAATATGGCATATTTATGATGATACGTTAACTAAATATTGACAAATTTTTTAATGTTCTAAATCATATTGAATTTCTTCTATAATTTGATAAGAATGACAACTGAACGTCGTTTTATTTATACAGACCTCTCTCAAATCTATTATTTCTTAAGAAATCATTTTTTTGTTACCGTGAGATGGGAAATCCGCACGAAGATCTTTTCGCTATACCTTCTTTACAAGAATATTTATACTTCGTCGACAGAAACATACGGTAAAATTGTTTCCAATATGTAGATATAGTTCAAGATACAGCAAGCCTTTCACCCGCTAAAACCCACTCCGTGTACTCTATTAATTGTCTAAGTTTGCCTTACCTTTCAGGCTTTGGTTACAGGATTAAGACATCATTTATCAAATAAATATTTAAAGTACTCTTTTAAATCTTTTTTTTTCTATAAAAGAGCATATACCCATCAGTATTCAATCTTTTGTGTTTTGATGGTTTTAATTTTACAAACAACTAAAATAAAAATTTTTTATCCATCCATTTATTTACTAAAACTTAAATTTATTAATGCATTTAGTTAAAATTTTTATATTTTATTATTGGTTCTTTATTTAAGCAAATAAGTCTTTCAGCTTCAATTTTTAAATTTTATTATAGAATTTTTCTTAAGAACAATTGTTTGTAAGAAATAGTGCTAAATATAAAATTTATACAAAAATTTTATTTAACAATAAAAACATACATGCGACAACCATTTTAAACAAATTTTGTTTTTGTATAAAATAAAAGAGTGTGATCTAAATCTAAAATATACAGAATTTCATTTAGAGCATTTATTCCGTTACAATAATTAAATAAAAAAAAGAATTTAAATAAATTGTTATTTTATATTGGTTTGTGTCTTATTAAAATTAGAGAGCAGTTGAGTACTCATAACAAGCCATAAGTTTATTTCACACCCATCAAAAATATAAACTAATTTATTGTCTCTTTATTATAAGTGTATTTAGCCGTTTTGTAGAAAAATTTTCCGTTTTAATTCAAGACATTTGTATTTATTGACTGAGTAAATTTATCTTTTTTCTATTTAATATTCTTAGCAATTACTTGCAAAAGTAAAATGTTTTTTATAACAGTGGATTTTAAAAAGCAAGAAAATAATTTATTTTTAGCAAAAAATAACCAACTTATTCATTTTTTATGTAATTTTTCAAGGCCACAACAAAATTTATATAAAAGTCTAAAAATATTTGTGTCATAAAATGTGACCTACTTCTAAACTTAACAATACCTTTTAAATAAAAAATACTTTAGTTTTATAAAAGAGAAGATATTAAGGAAAAAACAATAATGATTAAACATACATAAACACATGTTTTTACAACTTTCATTTGAAAATCTAAATTTTCATCCTATAGTGACAATTTATAAAAAATTAAAATAAAAGAATTTTCCAGATAACAATGCGGTGTTCACGACGCTTTCTGATTTCTAAGAGGTTCCAAAAAAGTCTTTTATTTTTCAAATATAATGTTTTTTGTTTTATTTAATCATTAAATTTTATTTCTCTTGGGTGCTTATTAGTTAAATTTTTTTTTGTAAAAAGAAATAAAGATAAAACTAAAATTTTCTAAAATTTTCTAAAATAACTGAATATTTCTAATCTACTCAAAAACATTATAAATTTACAAAATATAAAACCAACATAAAAAATACCTAATAATATTTAAAGATTACCCTCAAATTTAATAATTTTCATACAAAAAAATTTTTAAAAATTTAAAAATGAATTTTAACTATTTTCCTTATTGAATAAAAATATTCCAGATTTTAAAGCATGAGTATTTTGTAAAAATATCAGAAATTTAGATTTATGAAAAGATATGAGTTGAAATTTGGTGGCTTCAACAACGATACAAAGAACAAAGATGCAACTACTCCTGTTATATTTATAAGAGGAAGAAATAAGCACAATAATAAAGATTTTAGAATCTCATGTAGATTTATGAATTGGCCTGTATTTATTAAAGCAGCTGTTGTTGTGTATAACAAAACCTACAAACTTCTAAAAGGAAAAAATTTATAATCAATTTTATATGTAATTTAAATACAATATACTGCAGCGCCATATTATAAAAAATCATAAACATGACTTTATACAAGCGAAAATATAAAATTAAAGTATTTGTAATAAACGAAGAAAAAAGAAATCAAACAATTATTAAATAATTCTAATAGTTGAAAGATGAAGACAACTCATTGATTGTTATTTATGGAACATTAAATTAGCAAATAAATTAATTTTAATCAAACTTTATTAATTGAATACACAAAAAAAATCAAAATACTAATTTAAATACAACGTATCGTCTTAAAAACCAAATTATCATGTATTTATATAAGGTTTTGTTGACAAAAATAGCAAATTCTATTTGGTAGCAATAGCATTGGATCTGAAAAAACGGCAGATAAATTTCCTTGATTTAGTAAAGAATTTAAAAATCCAATATGTAAATTATTGTCCAGAAGTTTGATTTCTAACGATGCTCTTTCAATTTCTACTCTATGAATATCAAATGGTTTAAAGAAGCACAAAATTTTCTGTCTTCATGCTGAAAAATATCACAAAATTACGCTACTCAATCGCTAAAAAATTTAAAGAGTTATCTTAGATTTCTTTGTTTGGAATTCTTATCTGTAAACAGCAATTTAGCACGGAAAGTTTATTTTTAAAAAAATATAAATGGTTTTGTTGTTTTTGATACTGTTTTATAAATTTCACAAAAAAATAACACTTTGTTGAAGCAAAAATATCTCACAATCTTTTAAATAACTTCTTAAAATTTTTTATTAAAATATTAAAAGACAAGTCTTTTAACTATAAAAGAGTTTTTAATTTATTTCCCGTCTATGAAGAAAATCAAAACGATATGGCATTAAAAATTAGATGTTATTGATTTATTTTACTTTTGTTAAATGTTATAAAAAATAGTACAATGATAAAGAATTACACATAATTTTCTTTGGATTTGAGATTAAAAATTGCTATTTGTTTTAAGCATCAAAGAATGTGTTGGTTAGAAGCCATTTTAAGCATCAAAAGAAATATTTTTTGTTTGACTCTGAGAATTTTAAGATTTTTTTAAAATAATTGATTTAACTTGTTAAAATTTCAAAAAAATGTTTTAAGCTTTGCAAATGTAAGTTTTTAATGTTATGAATTTTTGAAAAAGATTGTAAACATGTTTTAAAATATACAAAAAGGTGACTTAGTGGTCAGATAATGCTATTAAATAAGCTGGAAGGCTTTGGAATACTCTTTAGGGAGCTTCTTTAAGAAAAAATAAAGAAATTTTAAATTAGATTTTTATGTAATTTGTTATTAATTTATAATATTTTTATTGTAAATAAATTAGATTTTTAAAATTATATTTAGTTTTTGATTTATTAACTTTTTTAAGAAATCATATAATATTTCTTGTTTGTAATTTTTTTAAATTTTTAAGTAATTTTTCGCAGATTATAGGGTGTTTAGTATGAATTTTTATTGTCGTAAAAAAATTAATTTGCAGAAAGAAGAAATAAATAAATAAAATAACCTCTTCTTACATAGTTATTGAAATAATGATAATTATTCAAAAATAATCTGATTTTTAACTTGTACTCAAACTTTCACAAGGAAAAAAATAATAAAGAAAATAATCAAAAAAAATCTTTTACTGAAGTTTAATCAATATTAAAACATTGATAGTGCAAGGTACGATAATAAGATATTACAAACATAAATTAAATGGCAAAATTTTCAAACAAACTCTTCATTTGGCTTTTTTTTAATTTCAAATTGTGATCAAAAATATTTTAAAAATAACCTTTTTGTTTAAATTTCTCTGTAATATTTTTACTTCTTATCTTTTCAAAATATATAATTAGATAAACAAATGAGTATTCTTACACTATAAATATCAAGTTTGTTTACAATGAAAAAATTAGAAAATACTTTTATTAATTTTGATAACTTATTATTTTTTTTTAATTCATAAATCATAAAATATGTTTTTAAAAAAATAAATATTTTAATTTTATTATTTTTTCAAGGAATAAAAATAATATTTTATTTATAATTTACACTTATACAGAATTATTTACCTTGTAACAACAAAGAATTCTTGTAATTTTTTGTAATAAAGATTTTTTTGGTATCTTCTGGTTAATAGAATCATAATAAAACCTTTGTCTCTTCTCCAATCTGTATCTAAAAGAGAATAAATGTTTATATTTTTCTAATTTTTTGTTAAATTTTTCTTTAATTTTTGTGTTGATATTTTCTAAATTCAATTCTAGTAATAATAGCAAAGCAAATGCTAATGAGATAATTAAGGAATAAAAGAATGTCAAAAAAAGAAACAAAGCTATGATTATCATTTTATAAACAAATACATTTGTTTTTTATTTTAATCTGAAACAGAAAATTTAAATATTTTTTTATTATTTTTTTTAATCAATAAAAAACTTGATTTTTGATATTTATGATTTTAAAAAGATTAAAATAAATAATAAAAAAATATTTAAATTTTTTAGATACTTCAAACAAAATAACAAATGAAAAAATTTAACATTTCTTTTTTAGTTTATTGGTTTTCACTCAAATAACAAAATAATTTTACAAATTTTCATTATATTTTATTAAAAAAATAGTCAAAAAAATCTTTTTAATGTTTAATTAAATTTAATCAATTTAATATTAGGAGATCTATTTTTAAGGCATTAATTTTTGACTAAATACCAAAGGATTATTTTAAAAAAACTCAGACGTTATTTTGGCGTATAAAAGAAATAAAAACATTTACTCTCTTTAGAAAGATAAAGATTTTTAAATAATTTTTTGTATAAATCTAATCTATTTAGAATTTAGTTTTTCATCTTGTATTTATATCAGCAAAATCGTTTATTTGTCAAATGATCATTGAAAATTATATAAAAAGGAGTTGTTTTTAAAATTTATATAAAACTTGGAAAAAATAAACTTCTCGCCTTTAAAGACAAAAAAATATAGAAAATTACAAAGGTAAACAAATATCTAAAATAAATTATATGCTATTTTTTAAAATCATAAAACAAATAAAAGAAGATTTCTAGTTGCTACATTTAAAATCAGACAAAAATTTTCAATCATTTATTTTATGATTTTTAAATCTATGTTTATAGCTTAATTAATTTATGATAATGGTTTTAAAAATTGTAACCAAAGCCTGCAAGGTAAGGTAGACTTAGGCAGTCAATAGAGTGCACGGGGGTAGGTTTTAGCGGGTGAAAAGCTCACAGTATCTTCAGCTCTACCTAAGTATGGGAAACATATTTTACCGTATGTTTCCGTCAACTAGGTATAAACATTCTTATAAAGAAGGTAGAACGAAAAGATCTTCGTATGGATTTCCCATCCCTAGGCAACAAAAAAAAATTGTTTAAAAAATAATTAAACTTTTAATTAAAATGAAAATAAAGGAGGTCTTTATATTAATCTGAAAGATATTCTTTGAGTTTAGTTGTAATTTTAGTAATTTTTTCATCAAATTTAGAATTTTCATAATATTTACTAATCACACTTTGTGTATAGGTATTATCAATATTGTTATCTAATAAAAATTTTTTAAAATCAAAAAACGAATCAATATCACTATTTTTCAGAGATAAAAGTTCATGAAACACAGATTCATTTTTTTTGTCATGTTCTTCTAGGAATTTAATGCGTTCTATACCTATTCTTTTGGACGCTTTTGAGTTAAAAAAATCTTCGGGAGTAATATAATCATCGAATTTGGTATCTTTAAAAATTTCCATTTTATTCAACCTAAGAAAACTTATAAATGTTATGTACATAAAAAACTTAATTTTTGGCTTAGATTTGTTAAAAATAATAAATGACCAATAACATATAAAACATCGCATTTCAAAAATAAAAAAATTTATAAAGTTGGAGTCTGTAATTCTGAACGAAGAGTTATTATTTTGTTGATTAAATACGTGTTTAAGGTTTCCTTTTAGCAAGTGAAATTTAAAGGCAAAAGAAGAAATAAATAAATGCAATTTTTTGTAGATGTATCTAGGAGATGCTTTGAGTAAATATTCAATGAACACTCCCATTTCCGGAAATAATACTAACATAATAGAATTTTTTTTATGATTAAAAAAACTGTTTACATAATTAAAAAGTCTATCTCTGAAAGAAACTTCATTAAAACATAAAATTCTGAACTTAATTCAACAAAATATGAGGAAAAACAGCGAGAAAAACATTTTTCCATCTCACAAACATATATCCTCATATTTTTGTTAAAGTTTTCAATTATATTATGTAATAATTTATCATTCGAATCTTCGTTTATCTCATTTCTATGTAATTTTAACTCATCGTTGTTTATTAAAAGCGCTTGTTTTAGTGTTTTATTAAAAATCAGTATATCTAAAAATCCTACTAACTTTTCAATTCGATCATTATCATTGATAATATCTTGTTCAAAGTCAAAAGCGGGGAATTGTAACTTTAAAGAAAAAAGATAGATTTTGCTGAATCTGATTGACAAGTCTGATTCTAAATAATTACATTCCTTTGCAATATCAATTTTTTCATACAAAAGCAAATCTAAACAAGGGTATTTTGCTTTTTCATTATAAGATGTAAATGTATTTGAGATTTTATCTTTTAAAAAATTTAATGGAAGTTGTTCTAAATTTTCTATTAATGATGAGAAGCCTGGGAAATTTACGAAAGTTTGATTTTGAGGTTGTTGCAAGCTATTAGTTTCATCTAAGCCATAATTACATGGTAAATCTTCACGACTAAGTCCTATTGTTTCCAAATCGATAATATTATTCCTATCAATTCTTGCATCCTTTGAAATACATTTATCTTGTTCGATAGATTGACCAGTAAATTCAGACGAACCTTTTTCAATTACTATGTTTGATTCGGTTAGTAGATTAGATTGAATTATAATAGAAATAAAATTATTTGCTGGTTCTGATTCATTTTTAGAAACAGGAGTATTAAATTCATTGAAACATTCAACTAAAGGATTGTCTTTGTTATTGACCAAACATTCAATACTTGGTAAATATTGAGAGTTATGAGGGGCATCATAGTTTACGTTTGGCTGGCTATTTATTTTGCTTGGTTGATTATCCAAAAAGCCTTTATTAATATCCGGAATTTCATCTAACAACATCAAGTCAATGGTAGATGCATTCTGTTCACTATTCCCTAAAAAATTACTATGATCGTACTTAATTCTTTTTGTTAAAGTTTCTTTTTTGTTATCGCATAAGCGTTTAGAACAAAAGATTATAGTTAGAAAGTTTAGAATCATACACACAAAGCAATTTTTTTATAAATATTTGTTTTTTATCGATAAGCGTAAATTTGAAAAAATTGTTTAGAAAAATCGAAAACGTCTATTTTTTTAAATGCTTAAAGAATTTCTTGCAAAAAACGAAACTTTTTTATAAGAAAAATGAATCTTTAACTAATTTAACAGTTTTTAGAAATAAAAACAATATTTATTGAGTAAAATTACAATTTAAATTTACACCAAAACTTTAACCCAATTGTTCATTAATAATAGTTTTTAAATATTAACCGTATTAATTTGTTTCATGGGAATACTTAAACAGTCATAAGAACAATTTTGTCATAAATTATTAGAAACACAATAAATAATATCATTTACCAATAAAAGTTTAAATTAATTAAATTATTCAAGAAAACCTCTTTAAATATAGAAATTAAGTAAAATTTTCAAATATTTTTATGCCGACAGCATTTCTGTGTTCAAAGTTTTGTGTCTGAAAAATTCTTAAAGGTAAGAAATAAAATATAACGCACATAATTGTTTTCGAACTTATATTGTAATATGTGAATCAAGGTCAACTATGGAGAATAAGGGGTATTTCCGTTTTTGAGTTATAGATTATCGCTATTGTGGGTATATAAAAATTGGTCAGATTGATAAGATAAAAGGATTTAATCAAAATTTTAAATTAATCATGCTTCTTTTAAATTTAATAATTTTAAACGGATTGATCAGGGTTGGTCAACCCTTATATTTTTCAATCTTCTATATTTTTGAATTGTTCGTGTAAAATTTTTAAAGGTTCTTATTTTTTATAAAACCTATGCTTTTAAACATTGTACATAAATCAGTATAATTACATAGTTTAAGTTTCCTTTATATTTCCTAATATTTGATTCCAATATGATTTTAAATTCAAAAAAAAAATTAAAAGCTTTAAACAATTTATCAAATATAATTTCTTAGATGATATTACAGTAATAAAATCTTTAACTCAATCTTTAAAAATTTAAAGGCATTCAATTTTTATATGTATTATTGTTTTTTTAAGTTTGATGTAATCTACTCCCATTTAAAAATTCTAAAATTATTTTATAAAAAATACTCAATAAAACATTTATGAACGTTTAAAGTTTAACAAAATGTTCTTAATATAGTAAAATTTAAAACGTCTTTTATGTTTAAATTTGAAAGCGAAAAACGAATAATTGCAATTTTACTTTAATTTTTTGTTTAAAAATACATTATATAAATGAGCTATCAATTTTTATGTTAATCTTTAAAAATGCAAAGAATAAGAATATTAAGGTATATGAATATTTTTAAATCATTAAAACCACACTTGATGCATTTGTTGAAGTTTCTAGACAATTTTTTGCTTTGCACTACTTAAACGCAATAAATTTAGTAAATCAACTGATGTTTTTATAAACGTCAAGTGGTTAAAGAAAATTCATTAATCTTGTCAAAAATATTTATAAATTTTCTGGTAAAAAATTGAATTTTCAAATATGTAATAATTTTTTAAATTTAATCAAAACATAATTTCTCTTTGCAACAAACAATTAAAAAGTAAATACTCTTTTATTTATATTTTAGTATACAAGATATCTTTATGCTACAAGTCAAAAAAGAAGATTTCAAGACTTAGTTTTATAACTTTATTTTAATTTAAACTTTTCATTAAAACATTAAAAATCTTTTGATTCGTAATATTTGCTTTATTTTCAAAATATTTCTAACCTTTTCATTCCTAACTTCAAATATGTAATTTTTTATAGATTTAACTCATTTTTTGTCGTGAAATTATGACATGTTTTTTAAAGCTTAATGATAAATATTAGAAAAAAAAACTAATCCCCCAAGAATAATTAACAAATAAGACAGAGTATGGAATAAACAGTTAAAGGAGATAACAATAATAAATAAACTAAAAGACAGGTATTACTTTTACATTAGAAATAAAGAGTTTCATCTTATTATTTGAATTTTATAATCTTAAAACACACAATTATATTAAAAAACAACTTAAAAATAAAAGAATTTTTAATAATTAAAAAATATTGTAAATAAATATTTCCCTACGATTTTTTCTCAGAAAAGTACGTTGTTACTTTTCAACTAAAATTATAATTAATTTAATTATTGCGTTCTCGTTAACTTTTGTTTTTAAATTAAATTTTTATTAGTATTTTTATCAAATGATGTTAAGTAATCTTCATATCTTTCTCTTTTTTTGCTCATAAGTTTATTTTCTCAATCAATCCTAAAACGTGTTTTTTTGATTTTATTTTATAAATTATAAACATCACATAAAATTGGTAAAAACTTTTGTTTAATTGCCTCAAAATAACTTTTCTTAGAAAGATTTTAAATGTTTTTATTTTTAACTACCGGCAATATTAAAGTTCTTTTACAATGCATTTATACTTATTGCCGTACCTGTCAGGTACAACCTTGTTGTGGATTAAAAAGTTACTGATTAATTATTTATTTATTAATGTTGTTTTCTTTCTGTCCTCCATAAACGTATGGGGGATTTTTAAATTTATTTAAATATAATCTTTTTTCTAGAAAATAATTAATATTATTTTCTACGATAGTTATTTTAAAAATACTTTATCTTTTTTTGTTGCCTAAGGATGAGAAAACCACACAAAGATCTTTTAATTAATTTATCTATTTCAATGATTTAAAAAAATAAAANTTTAAAAATAAATTTATTTTTTAANCTCACTAATCAGCTTCTCAAATCCTTTCTTCTTATCAACACTAACAATCTTAGCACAATCAATAACATCATCTAACCTATCAGAATGATTCTTCAAAAATAACCTAATATTCTCATCCAAGTTAACATCTCCAACCTTCTTTTCATTCAAAATTTTTTCAATCAAATCTTCCTTTTTTAAACTAATCTCTTCACACTTGCTAAACAATTTTGTATCTTTTTTTTCTANGCTTAGTTTATCAAAATTGATTGTAAAAATTANATTAGGTTTGTAATCTTCGTACAATAAATCATTAATTACATTTAATTCTTCTAAGTTTAATAAATGAATATCTTCTATTTTTAAGTAATTTAATTTTAGAGAGCTTGTGTTTTTTAAACTGTTTTTTACATTTTTGTTGGTTGTTTTTCTTATTGAGTCACTTATTTTGTTTAAAGATAAAATGTTTGTGTTTGAGTTGAGGTTATCGATAGTTAAAAGAGAAACTTCTGAGACAATTGTTTTATTTTTTTGCATNTCGCCATCCTTTTCGATCTCTTCTACTTTGTTAAGTTTACCTGTAGAAATGTTAAATCTAATATTATCACCTAAATTAACATTTTCTTTGATCAAAGCAGCTCTAAAAAGTGGCCCTGTTGAGTAAACAGACTCTACCTCGTCATTTTTTAGTGTGATTGAATTATTATTAATGTTAATAACCTTCCCTTCAATCACTTCGTAGACAGAAGAGTAGTTTAGTATTACGTTGTCCCTAAATATGTTTAACAGGTAGTGGTACATGTCTTTTCTTTTTAGTTGTGTTGAGTGGATTGTTTGACCTGTGTATTTAGAGGCTAAAACTGATTTACCGCAACAAGTAGGACCTGATATGATTAAAGGAAATTTTGTTGTTTTTTCAAGAGACATGGTTAAAATCTAATTTGTTTTTTATTTAATTTTTTTATTTAATTTATTTATTTTTTATTTAATTTATTTAAACCATTTAATTACAATCATCTTTAGAAATCGCATGCTGCCAAGTAATTTCCTTTGCCTTCGCATTAAACTTCTCTCTGTTAAATTTATAAAGTTGTGCTGCATTATTATCTAAAGGATCCTCAGGATTAGGTTCACATAAAAGAGAGGATATAGAAAGTAAAACCTTCTCTATGTTCAAGGCTGGTGACCATTTATCTTTTAGAATATCTAAACAAATATTTCCTTCGTAGATATTAGGATGGAATATTGGGGTAATAAACTTAACATCAGGTGGTTTGAATGGGTATGTGGCAGGAATATTGATTTCTAATTTAAACATTCCGTTTTCGTAAGGGGTNTCTAAAGGACCAAATATACACCCCCACCACCTAGTATAGTCATCCTCGTTATGTAATCCTGCCATGACATTTGGTGGTGGATTAGTCTCAAAGTTCTTTTTTTCTCTGAAAAGCCTGGATTGCATTTGGTTTGTAGACATTTTGTATTGGGGTAGTAAATAAAAACAATAAATCTAGAAATGACCAATCAAATAAAAATAAAATTAATTATAAAAATTTAAAAATAAATTTATAAAAATAATAAAAAAATTAATTTTTTGTATTTTCAATGCATGAAAAAAACTCATTTTTTTTGTTTTAGAACGTAAAAGAGTAATCTAAAAAATAAGTGTATTTAAAATGCAAAAAATTTTTAAATAGTTTTGTTTAAAATTCAATGCTTAGTTTATTTTAAAATAGAATATTTTTTATTTTTTTTAAAAATAAAAAATATTTAATTAATTTCATACACTGTAAAAATAAATAAAATATTTTAAAAATGTAAAATTTAATTTTGAATATAAAAGATTATAAAATAAAACACACAATTTTTAAAATTATATTTCCAAGAAAATAAAATTAAATGTAATGAAGTTTTTCTAAAAAATATACAAATTTTACTAATTGATTTGGTTAAATTAAAAATATTTATTTTATTATTTTTTTGAACATATACTTTAATGAAGTAAAATATTGTTGCTTGGTAAAAAATAATAATCAAAAATAAATATAAACAAATTACACCATTAAAATGATGTTTAGTTTTTTTATTGTTTAAGAATTAAAAATCAATAAAAATATTGATTAGTCAGTGAATAAAAAATAAACCAAAAGAAACTTTAAGATGAAATAATCATTTATTATTTAACTATCTTTTTTTAAATTTACGAAATAATGTTCATTTAATATTTTACTTTACCAATTTTTTTATGTAAATTTACTTAATAAAGAAAAGAAAATTTATTTTTCTCTTTTGTATCTAGAGATGAATTGGTGTTTACTGAATTGTTTGTATTATTTTTTCTAGGTTGTGAACCTACTTCTAGTTCTTCTTTATTATGAATCTGCTGACTACTTATCGGTCGGTATTCTTCATCTGAATCTTCAAGAGTATATTCGTGTACAAACAAAGGAATGTTATTAAACTCATGTTGCTCAGTAGCATTCTTTTTATTTTTTAAATTTGATTTGTTGATTTCTTTTTTGCACCGAATTCGTTTTGATTCAGAAATCATAGATCGATCTGTAAAATCAGAATCTTTGAGTTTACGTTTCCTGTTATTACATACTTGAACGGAGTTTTGGTCTGTACGATTAGTAGTTTTGTTTGTTTGATTAATATAATCTTTAGCCATTCTTTTGTTTGCGGCTTTTATAAGAGATGTAAAAAATAACAATAGCATTTTGATAGGGGCAGCGTTTCAGATCACTATATAAAAAAGATAAAAAACGATAAGAAAAAACAAATTAAAAATTTTTTAGCCTATTAAAATAAAATGTTTTGCAGGTAATACTTTATGTTTATGATAATAAAATGTTTAATTTATAGTAGGATAAATTTTTTGTTACAATTTTATTTTTGTAAAGTATACTTATTTTACTGGTTAACATGTTATTTATACATTATTTTAAATATTAGATGGCGAAAGAAGTTTGAAATTATTTAACTTTAAAGTAAAATCTTGAAAATATTTTTGGTAGAATAGTAATGTAATTAAAAAAGAATATTTAACAATTACAATAATAATTTGGTCACGATGATTATGTAGAAATTTATAAATAAAATCACAAAAAACTAAAATTTCTAAAAAAAGTATAAATATAAAATGAGTTTTTATATAAATTTTTAAAAAGAAATCTTTTCCTTAAAAATTAGGTATGAAAAATGAAGAGTATTTTTAAGTTATTGAAAATCAAGCAAAAATTATAAATACAGATTGTGTCAGGTATATTCGGATAATGGTGGTTTGACTTTGACTTTTATATGTTTAGGTGATAAACTGATGTAATGATTAAACATCTGAAACATTAAAAGTATAAATACGTTTAAAAACAAAAAAAATGTTTTCATAAAATAACTTTTTTTTTAAACAATGTAAACAAAAATGATTTCTTAAACACTGACAAAAACATAGTTTTGTTATGGCATTAGAGATGTATTAATGTGAAAAAAAATAAAATTATTTTGTATTAAAATATTCTACTTTTTAAAAGTATTTAAAGAAATTTTAAAACCATTTTATAATTATATTTCCTTTTTTTCTTTAAAAGCTTGGAATTGAAAACTATTCAAAAAGGCTATTTGTTCTAATTTACCTAACAAAGCTGGTTTACAGAATTTATATGGGAAAAATGATCTAGTATTGGCTAAGGAGAGCATTTATTTCGACTAAATGGTCATGTTTGTAACTTCAAATGCATTGGTTTTTTAAGTTCTTAAGTAATCTTTTTTTTGTTTTTTTATTAATATCAATTAACCACTCTGATAATCTAATTTTAAATGAAGTTTAGAGTAACTTTGCAAAAAGAATAGTTATAAATTAATTTTTTAAGTATGTTGATCAGATTTTTTAGCTAAAATGAACTTTAGATTTTAAAAAAAAATAATCAAGTAATCTTTTTCTTAAAAATTTTAAAATATATCAAAGGAAATACCCATATTAGCTTATAAGATACAGCAAATAAAAAACTGCAAGTATTTTTAATTGATAATTTAAATTATTAAAATGATAAAGACTCTTTGTTTTTATATTGTTTGTAATGCTCATCAATTCAAAATATTGATAATCGTTTTATAAAACTGAGAGTGATTTAAATAAATTGTTTGAAAAAAGAGAGTTTATGATATTACGGGTTATTTTACATTTTTAAAGTTAAAATAAATTTATCAAATTACACAGCACACTATAATAATCTAAAACAGAAATTATACACAAAATTAACTGATATATAAATTTATTAGATCATGTAAAAGTATAAACATTAAGTCATTTTTCTAGAATTCCTATATATGCAATAAAAATATATTTTTATTAACTTTAAATTTTTTAGTGTTTAAAACTAAATTTTCTTTTTAGAAATTTAAAATTATAAAAAAAAGAGAAAATTCAAAATTAAAACATTAGATATTTTTTGTTGATTCTTAGTGTTTTTAATAAGAAGGTCATTATAGTTTTAAATTCGTTAATTTCTTTGAAAATAGTAATAATTTTCTTTAAACAAATAAATAATTTTTGTTTTAATATTTTTATAAACTAATTTTACCAGCACTTCTAAATTTAAAAAAATTTTAATTAAAATATTTTTTATTAAATAAAAATTTTTTTAAATTTTTTAATAATTTTATTTAATTTCTAAAATCTCTTTTTCTATAAAAATATTTCCTTTCTGACAAATCAGATTCACTCTCAAACAAATCTGAATTATAATCATTATATTCTGTTATACTATGACAGGCATCACTGTAATTTTCCTCTGTCTTATCATTCAAACTAATATCTGATTGTTTAAATAGTTTAGATCTTATAATTAAAGAATCTAAATTTATATTTTTTTCTTTCTTCTTTCTGTTTTTCATGATAAAATAAAACAAATTAATTATTTTACTTAATTTATTTTAAGATGTTAATATTTTAATTAATTTATTTTTTAATAAAAAAAATATTTGTTTGTTTGCAGCAAAAAAAATTTAAATTATTTTGTAATTTAATCAACAAATTTTGAAATATTTAGAAAAGATAAGTTTTTTTCATAGTAATTTAAAAATAAAGATAATATTTTGGTTCTATGTAAATTCGTCCCCGCGATAATGATTATTTATATTTTTGTTAGGGAAATTAATTTAATTTAGTATATTTGAAAAATTTTTTTAAAACCTTAAAAATGATAACAATAGTCAAATCCGAACGCGACAAAGACC
>RCSS01000806.1:0-13700 GCA_004000155.1 Tubulinosema ratisbonensis | reverse complement strand
AAGAAAGAAGGTAAATCTGAAGAGGGAAGTAAAAAGAAATCTGATGGTGAAGATGATCAGGAAGAAGGCAATAATAAATCAAAAAAATCTGATAAATCCAAAAATTCAGATAAAACTGGTAAATCTGATAAACAAGAAAAGGAAGATGAAGAAAAAGAAGATGAAGAAGAAAGTGGTGGTACCGGAATAGCTAGTTAAATAAAAATTCATTTTATTTTTTAATATTTTTAAAAATTTTTTAATATTTTTATTTTTATTTTAACTTATAAAAATTAATAAATAATTTTTTAAACCTTGTTTCTTATCAAAAAAATCAATTGATACCCTAAGATCATAAAAGAAAAAAAATATTTTAAGTTTATGGTTTATCTTTTCAAAATCATTTTAATGTTTTTAACAATACAATCAAAGACAGAAAAAATATGTGTAAAAAAGGCTGTGTTAAGTTGTGAACCTAATAAAAAAAAAGATNNTNTAGAAAAAAAGGTTGAAGAAGCACAAAATGAGAGACCAAAAGATTTATTGGAAAAAAAGATTGATGAAATTAAGGTAGAAGATCCGGAAGAAGTACCTGAAAAAGAGATTAAAGATTTGGAGGATGCAATAACAAAAAAAGAAGAAAAGATCTCTGATAAGATTAATCCACCATTAAAAGTTTTTGTTGATAAGAATAAGGTTAAGAAGGTAGATGAATCATCTTCAAGTGAATCAAGCAGTGATTAATTAAAGATTTTAAATNTTNATTGTAAATATAAATTAATTTTAAATATTAAAAAAGAGAATTTTAAATGAATATTAAAATCAAATAAAACGTTCAAATAATAAAATATAAAATAATTTTAATTGAATATTAAATAATAAATAATAAAATAAAAATATAAAATAATTGGAAATACTAAAGAAAAATAATAAATATCTTAAATATTAAATAATAAAATTAAAATCAATTCTAAAAATTAAAGAAAAATATAAATTAATAAATCATTTTTAAATAATTAAATATTTAATAATAAATTAAATAAAATAAATTAAATATTTAATAAAAATAAATAAAATAAATAAAATNTTAAAATATCAAAATTAATTTAAAACATAAACAATATTTCTAACCCTCAATGGAACCAATCTACATTTATGACAATGGCACAATTTATAAAAAATTAGGTTATGCTTCAGACTTAGCACCAACAAAAACATCTTTAGAAAATGATTTATTAGACACAATTGACAAAATACACTTACTTTACACAACAAAAAACATAAACTCATACAATGAATTATCTACCTTTTACGAAGAAAACATTGTTTCTTCTTTATTTTTTATGAAGACAGGTGTTTTAGATTTGTTTAGCTACAACAAACTGACAGGTATTGTGGTTGATTTTGGTGGAAAAACAACCATTTCTGCTGTTGAAGATGGTATTTTACTAAACGAAATACATTTACATGGCACAGAATACTTAGATCAATGCTTAATAGACTCAATCAAAAAAAATGAAATAAATTATCCAAGCTTAGAAATAACAAACTCATTTTATGCGCATAAACTGAAAGATGATTTCATAGAACTAAGGGAAATTTACCAACAAAATCTTATAAAAGAAATAGTCAATGAATCAATTTCAGCTGCTAAGCTTTTAAACAGCTCCTTTGAGTGTAAAACTAGTCTTTTAAATAGTTTGTTTTTGTCTGGTAATGGAGTGAATCATTTAATTTATAAAATGTTTTGTGATGAGTTTAATACTTTAAGGAATAAAGTACAATTTATCAAAAATTATCATACTTTTCTAGGAGGGTCTATTTTTTGTACTGTTAATCAAAGCAAAGGATTATTTATTAGCAGAGAAGAATTTTTTGAGTGTGGAGAGAATGTATTTTTAAAAAGATTAATTTAAAAAAATGAATTTTTTTTATTTTATTTTTTTATAAAAAGAATTGGGGTTTAAAAAATAAATTTTTTAAGAAAATAAACTTTTTAAATTAAAATTTTTGAACACTTAATTTTTAAATGTCATTAAACTCTTTAAATAACGAAAATAACATTTTATTACATAAATTTAAAACAAATTATAAAATTAAATATTTAATTTATTTATTTTAATAGTTATTGATTCAATTTATTTTTTATATTTGATATATTNTTTCAATAAACCTATTTATTCATCATAGCCATGGATACCAAGAAATATCTCTTTTACACAACTCTTCAGGATTCATACTCTTCTCAATCAACTTAACAATCTTACCATCCATAAACCTTTCTAAATCAGCTTTAGCATCCTCATAAGATAAGAAAGTAAGATTATCAATGTAATCTTTGGCAAATTCACTCTCAAAAATAAACTTAAGAAAATTATCAGCTGTGCTAACAAACAATCCTTCCAATCCTTCTTTACTTATCAAATTAACAACATTAGGACTGAGTCTTAGCAATGAACTACTGTTATGATTTAAATCAAATGATAAAATTTTAATTGAACCAGAAAATAAACAAATACCTGTAAAGAAAGGAGATAATTGAATAAACTTAATCATTCTACTGTAAATGGCTAAGAATGCATAATTAATTGTAAATTTCTTTCTAAACCTAAAAAATTTGTCACTCTTTCCGTAAATATCAGTAAATCCTTTAAAAAGTAATTTATCATCAATTTCATTACATATTTTTTTGTATGCTTTAAGTTTATGTTCATTGGTAAAAGAAGCTTCTCCAAAAAATTCATGATTAGCATCAATGCTTAAACTATCATCAGCTTGTAATCTTTTTAAATAATCTCTTAAATAAACACCACTCTCTAAAGAAAGAACGTTCTTTGAATTTCTATCTTTTTCTTTGTAAATAAAAACAATGTTTCCTGGTTCATCTAAAATATCATTTTTTGAATTACTCTCATTTTTTAAATTACTCTCTTCACAGTAAATTTCTTCTTCTACTGGTGCATTAATATATTTATCAACATTTTCAAATCCATCTAATTTTATGTTACTTACTTCTTGGAGTGCAATTAAATAATCAATAAATAATCTTCTTAATGATTTTTTTAAACTTTCTTCATAAATTACTCCTAAAATAACAAAAGGTTCTTCAAAAAATATTAAATCAAAATTATTTGCAAAAGTAACCACTGTTTTATAATTAAGACTGGCTTGGTAACATTTATTGGTTGATTTAAGATCCAATGATAAGTAATTTATTAGAACAATCATTGTTTCTTCATAAAGTGATTGACTGTCTTGATTATTCTGAGTTAAATACAAATATTCTTTACCATCACTCCCAATGATGGATAATGTTCTACTCATAACTTTTTCTGACATGTAAAATGTTGATGTTGGTAAAAAATGATCTATGAATATTTTATCTCTAAACTCATCCTTGCCAAATAAAACTAATTCATATTCTAATAAATTATCAATCAATCTACACGTACTTAAATCTAAGTCATGTGAAGAAATATACGTTCTTAAAATATTCTCAATTGTGTTTAACCATTTATAACACTTTAACATTAAAACTGAAGGTGAATCTCTTTCTCCATCCATGTAATTTTCAAAATCAGATAAAAAATCATTTATCAAATTAGAATTCCAATTTGTTAAATTAACACACTTAAACATTCTTGTAAAGGTATTTGTTAAATCAATATTCTTATGAATAAACTTATTAGGGCATGAATAAAATATTCTCTCTAAACAAGAATGTGCTAATTGTTCATGTGTTATTAAAATACGTGAAGAACAAAGAGAAATAATCATAACTAACCCTAATTTACATTTATTAGTTTCAAATTTAATTTCATTATAAACTTCTTCTAATGGGTGTAATTGACCTGAACATGTTTTTTTCTCTTTAGAAGTTTCATTTGAAGAAATATTTTCTTTTTTTTGTGTTGAAGTAGAATTATTATCTGAGTTAGAAGAGGCGTACGTTTTAAAACGTCTAAAACATGTTTGTGGGATTACTTCTCCTAATTTTACTAAACATAACCTGGCACACTTATTTCTATTTTCAGTCACTTTTGCTTCTAAAGAAGGTATAAGTGAAATATAAGCTGAAGGATCAATAAAATTAATATTCTCTTTTAATATTTCATACATTTTATCATCATTAAAATATTTAACACATTTTACAAAATATTTGTAATTTTCTTTAGTGGCATACATAGCTGCTTTTATGAAAGATGCACAAATATTTTCTATTTCACCATTCGTCTCTTGTAAAAATATTCCCCATTCATTCCAATTTTTACTATTTGTATTACAAAGCTGTGCTGCATTGTTAAAATTTGTATTATTTCTCTCTAATTTAGCAATGTAATAAAGTATTATTCCTCTTTGATCATTATTGAAGTATGAAATATTGGTAGTCTTAGCTCTCTTTAGTGCTAAATCATGTTCATTTCTTTTTATTAATATTTCTATTTCTTCAATTATTTTGGTAAAAGCATCGGTAGATCGAATATTTGGTGTTGCATAAATCATTTGATTAAAATATTCTGCTGTTTCTAATAAATTCATATTTCTACTTAAACAAGTAATTTTGTTCATTAAAGAAGATAATTCTTGTAAGAAAATAATATTATCATCTTTGTTTATAAAGTTAAATAATTTACATCGCCAAGAAAAGAAAAATATCCAATTTAAAATATTCTCAATGGAAAGAGGTTCTCTTTTTGACCATAAACTTCTTTGATCTGATAAATTTTCTTTTTTTAATGTTTGTAATTCTTTTACCTCAAACACTGCTTGGGCATAATTTAACATTTTTACAAACCTAGGAGTGTAAAAAGGTATTTGACTTAATTCTAATTGAGCTAAGAATAATAAACTATCTACGTCTTGATCAAATGGATTATTAATGCATTCATAAACAAATTTCTCAAAAGAATCTTTCTTTCTTAAAACAGATTCTAAAAAAATATTACCTGTGTCTCTTGTAAAGAAACTTACCTCACATTCTAAATCAACATCATTAGTTTGTATTGCTACTTCTAATAAAGCTTCCCATTGACAAAGATTCTTCATTGAATATTTCCAATTTTCTTCTAAAAATAAACATTCTTTTTCATTAAAATTTTCATCACTGATCATTTCAAAACACTTTTGAAGTAAAATTCTACTTTTCTCAAAATTACTTAACAATAATTCTTTTATACACTCTTGTGTTAAATAAAACATTGATTTATAACTGGCTAAATAATATTCATACTCTTCTGTTAATTTATAAATTAAATATTTTTCTTCATCTTCTAATGAACCTATGTTACTAAAATAACAGTTATGTTTTATTCTTACTTCTATGAGTAAATAATTAAAGACTGAAAATAAATTATCAATTAAAAATGAATTAAATTTGTTAATATTTAAATTTAAGGCAAATAATTTAAATTCTTCTTTAAAATTTGTTAATTTTAAACTTTTTAAATATTCTGCTAAAATTTTTACACATGTTTCTTTGTTAGTAAAACAAAAATCTAATATTATTTTTGTAACATTCTCTGGTTTATAAATAATAGAATTATCTCTGAAATATGTCACAAAAAAGATTTCTCTGTTCAATGTTTGTTCAATTTGCTTTTTTTCTTTCTTTTTCTTGTAAATAGTCTCATAAAAATGGTCATTTCCTGTTGAATATTGTGATAAAAGATTAAAAGAAACTTCTTCATCTAACATTAATCTAAAAAATGTATAAACAAAATTATTTTCAAATAAATTCCAATCCATTCCTAAAAGATACTTAAGTCTTTCTGATTTATCTTTTGGTAAAGTGTCTTTTAACATTTCATGAAATTCATCTTTTAAATATTCAAATTTACTTTCTAACCCTTTTACAAAAAATGGTTTTAATTCTTCATAAAACTTTTTAAATTTTTCATTTCTAAAAATGTAAATTAAAAAATTAAGAAAACTTTCTGAAATGTTTGATTTTTTGAAAAAATAATTTTTTAAAATATTTTCTACTTCTTTAAAATTAAACTCAATCTCTGATTCATTCTCTACCACACTTTTATTTTCAATATCATCAAATGATTCTAAAAATAAAATTGCGTGTTCATAAACAAAATAATCCTCACAGCATTCAGAAAGTAAACCTAAAATTTTTAAAAATTGTATGTCTTTTTTGTAAGAGTATTTTTGAATTAATTTTTGAAAATCAATAAATAATAAATCATTGCTAGGATTTTTAAATAATTCAATGATAGTCTCTAAAGCGGTAATTATCAGAGAATGATCAACTAATTTTTCTTTATAAGCCAATAAAATACAATGATAAGAAATTTTAGGGTACATTTTAGGTTGACTGATAAAATAATTAATCTCTTCTAAAGTAAAAAATTCTAAAAATGAAGTAAAAAATAAATTATCATTTAAGTGAGGAAGTAAATGATTGAATAATTTTTGATATATTTCTTTTTCTGCGTGGTAAATTTTCTTATTTTTCTTGATTTTTTTGGTATTTTTCTTTTTTTCTTCATTAAATTTTATAATTAAAAAATCTAAGCATAAAGCTAATTGCATAAAATCAACATCAATAAAATCAAAATCATCCAATAATTTTAAATCAATACTCTTAAACAAATTAAAATACTCTTTGTCACTGCATTTTATACAAAAATTAAAAAACTGAGTGTACAATGAAAAAAGTAATTCTTTTTCTTTTACATTTTGTGAGCATGCATAAAGTAATTTTCCTGCTGTAAATTTATGCTGGAATGAATTTGTACCAAACAATCTGTGAATAGTTTCTAACACTTTTTGTAAATTTTGTTTGTTAATCAGATTAGGAAATTCTATCAACAGAGGCATAAGTAAAAATAAATGAATTCTGTAAGCTACTGAGTTTTCAAAAGTGTAAAGAATTACTTCATTTATTTCATCTGTCAAAGGAATACGTTTTAAAATTTCAAATATTCTTGTAGGATTTTCCTCATAAAAAAACAATTCTTTATAAATTTTATAAGTTGGTTTGTACAAAGCCAAATAACAAAGCTCATCAAAGATTAAATCTTCTTTTGACTGCAATTCCTTCAAATATTCTTCATCATAAATTTTTTTCTCAAAGTAAATAAATGCTTTGTTTCTTTTATCGTCTTTAAAATTAAAATCATTTGGTAATGTAATTTCATGCAATTTTTCTTTGTTTAATTCATAAAAGTCATAAAAATAACATAATAAATTTCTATTATAACTTTTAAATAAATAAATTAATTCTTCTTTTTTAAAGTCATAATCACAGAAAGAAAGTAATAAACCAAAATTAATTATTTTTTCTGTAATGACAATGTTAAAAATACTTGTTTTTTTAAGTATTGATAAAATGTTGTTGTAAAGTAATTGATAATCACTGTTTTTACTTTTTTTAACTTTAAAAATAACATTTTTAAGCAGAAAAAATACAAAAAATTCTTTACAATTAAAAATCATAAAATCTAAGAAATTATTGTGTTTGAGTAAAAATTTCATAAAATTGTCATCAACATTGCAAGGCATTGAACTAAAAAAATTTAAAATAACATTATAAAAATTATCAGGTATTTTTTCTAAATAATAAATCAATTGAAACACCACACAAGAAGATTCATCGTAATAATCTGGTAGATGTTGGAATGTTAAATAAATTAATTCATCAGTAAAACAAGAAGGAAATATTTTTACAATAGAAAAGACTGTTGATGAATAATGTTTTAAATTACTTTTATCAGAAAAATAAAAAACAAAATTCTTTTTAAAATGTTTTTGTAAAATAGAAGGATTTTCTAAAAAAGAAATAATTTCTTTACAAACCTTAATAATCTTTTCAGCCTCAAAAATAGGACTGGAAATATTTTTTACAATGTAATCAATGTTAGACAAAATTATTTCCTCTGAAGCACCTTCTTCAATGATAAATTTTCTTACTTTTAATAAAATAATTAAATTATCATAGTAAAATACAAAAGGAGTGTTAATTACAATATGAGAGAAATGATTTAAGAGATTATTAGTTTTCTTATAAGGTATTATTTTATTAAGAAGTAATAAACAATCAAAGAAACCTAATTTCATTCTACTGTTACTGTTTGTATATTTTGTATTTAAATTTGTGTAAAAAGTTTGACAATAAGAAAAAAGTATTTCAGAAAGAGGAATCTTTTTTAGTTCTGAATAATAAACCAATGCTTGTAAACTAATCATTCTTAATTTTTTATGTTTAGAATATAAAGAATCAAATAATTGTTCAATAATGTCCTTTCTTGGCAGTGTTTTAGCTCTTTGTAAATGAAGCATGTCAGTTGCATAAGTAAATTTCTTTTTTTCAACTGGTTTAACAATAACATCCTTTAATTGAATATTGTAATCCTTTGTTCTTTCCATCAAAAACATAAAAATTAATAAAATTAAATTTTTGTATTTTGGATTTGATTCACTCATACAAAATAAAAGAGAAGCAGAAATTTTAGAAAAATTCTTAGATAACCACTCTTTCTCTTCTTTAAGATTTATAAGAAGAGTAGAAATACCTAAAATAAAACTTTTTTGTTTCTTTTCATCTTTGTAAAAAGAGAGAGAGGTAAAAGAATCAAGAATATCATTCACAACATTTGATTCAATAAACATTTTAAGAGTAAAGCCACTTTTTAAAAAAATGTCGAAATTTCTTTTCAGTATTTTATAAGGTAAAAAATCTTTGATAAAATTTTCTAATTCTTCTTCTGGTTTAAATTTTGCATAATCAAACAAATATTCTTCATTTTTGTAAAAAAATTTTAAAGAATCATCATCACAAATGTTAAATTCAAAACAATCTGAAAAAAAATAATCTTTAAGTGGAATAAAAGAAAAAGATTCATAAAAAGCTTTGAGTAATATTTTATAATTAAAATATACCTTGCTTTTTCTAGGAGCTAATCTGTAGAATGCTATGAGTCTGTAAGAAAAAAGTACATTTAAAGTAAGAAATAAAAATTCTTCTTCTTCTAAAATATACAAAGAAAGCAAAGCATCATAAACGTATTGTTGATGTCTAAGAAGAGTGGTGTAATAAATATTTTTGACTCTTGCTTGATGAGAACAAAGCTGAGTGTTAAGATTAGGTTCAATAGAATAATTATTGTCTAAGATTGCTGTCAAATCAGAAGAAGCTTTCTTGTAAATTGCTTCATTTTCAAAATTTTCCCACCCAAATGTGTTGTACAAAAATGCTATAAGAAGTTTCTTACTTATTAAATCTTTACTTCCTTTTGTGATTGTTCTCCTAAAACTGTATAGTTGTCCTGTAACTGAATAAACTTTAGAATTTGTTTCTTTAATATTCTCTCCTTTGATGTTTGTGATAGCATCTTTTATTAAAAAATCAGAATGAAATTTTACATTATTTTGATTTTGGTTTAATTGTAAATAAATCATTCCTCTGGGATAAATTGAGTCGATGATCAAATGAGAAAAATTTATAAATATTTTCAGAGAAGAATGGTATTTTAGTAAAATTTGCATAGCTGCTAAAGCGTAAGGCTCTTCAGTAGAATCAATTAAAAGTGTTTTAGTGATTTTTTCAAATATTTCTGAAGGAATGATCTTTAAAAATTCTGTGTTTATCGAATCAAGTGATTTTTCTAAAATATTGTAAGAAATTGTTTTCAATTCATTGTTAATTTGAATACCTTCTGCTATAAAATAAGCCAATTTAGGAAAATGTTGTAAAACAAGGTTTAAACTTAAAGGAATGTTAAGTGCTAATTTTATAAAAATTTCTCTGTCAGGCATTTTTAAATGTAAAGTATGAAGAATATCCAAAAGAAATGTTACTTTTTCATATATAAGCTTAGGAACAGTGGTAAATTCATTATAACAAGGTTTTATGCAATCAAAAATACAATTTAAAATTTCTAAATTAACCTGAAAATTGTAATAAAAAGGAATGGTTGTAAAAATCTTTTCTAATTGAATTGGGTTATGTTTGTCTTTTGCTAACACTTTTTTAAGTGCTTTAATGTAAAAAGGAATTTTTGTATCTGAGTTATCCAATAAAATAGGACAACTTAATAAATCACTATATTCTTCATTATACTTCCTTATATTCATATTTCTTTCAAAATCTTTTGGTACGAATTTACGTAAAATAATTGAATAAACTTGGTTAGCAAACACTCCTGCTGATTTATTATTGTCTAAGAAAACATTCCAGGCATCAAAAAAGAAAGGATTTTCACAAGTAAAACTTAAAATTTTTTCTGTGTATTTCTTAATCAAAGTATAAAATACGTTGTAAGAAGAATAAATAAACAAAGCAAAATACCTTTCTAAAAAGATTCTTAAGAATTTAAGGGAGAAAATTTCAAAAGAAAAATGTAAAATTTGCTCAAAAAAACAAAAATCATCGTAAAACAATTCTTTGGTTGAAAGAGGAGGAAGATCCAAAGTAAACACTTCTTGTCCATAAGTAAAAGCTATAGAATCTTCAAATCCTTTTAAAACAACGTTAAAACAATTGCTAAACATTTCTTCAAAATTCTTTTGTTTCTTAAATTCATGCTCTTCATTTTTACCAAATATTTTTTTAATTTTTTCTGTAAATTCTTTTAAAAATTCAACTGTAAAATTTAAACTAAATCTCCTAAAATTCTTTTTTTCAATCATTGAAATATGCTCCTTGCTATAAAATTTATTGACTGCTATTAAGCTTTCTAAAAGTACTATTAATGTTTTGACGTCATTTTCATTGAGTTCTTCCTTTGTGTAGAATAATTCTTTGGCTGAAACTACTATTTTAATTTGCACTTCTTCTAAAATATGCTTGGTATTTTCTTTAATTTTTAAGCTTCTTAAAAGATTTTTGATACCATTTGCCTTTACATCTAAAAAATCACTTTTTAAGAAAAAAGAATAATCTTTGATTAAATCAGGTATTTTTTCTGACATGACTGCTAATTTGTTTTGTAAAAGAAAAAGTAATTCTTTACTTTCATCATTAACATTCTTCATTAAAAATGTAGAAAGTTTAATTATCAAATCATCTTTCTTGTAAATTGGATTCATTTCACAAACAAAATTAAGAAATTTAAAAATTGTGTAATTCAATTGGTTCTTTTTTATTGCTTCTTTTATGTCAAAATTAACCACCAAGGCAGAAAACTTTTCTATTTCGATAATTAAATCATTGATAGAATCATTAAAAACATTGCATATCTTAGTTAAATCAAACACAAATGCAAAGAAATTCATGAATTGAATGGCATTTTGTAAATTTTCAGTGCAAAAATCTTTGATAAAAGTGATTACTTTCTTACAAACAGTGTCTAGAAATTTTAAGTAATCCTCTTGGCGTAAAATTCTTCTGATAAAAAAGGTTTGAACACATTTAGTAGCTAGGATGACATTGGGAGTATCATCAAAAAGAATTATTTTATGCAAAAAATCGTATTGCTGTGATTTTTCAACTGTAATTCTCTCTAAAATTTTCAGTGCTATTCCTCTTTTATCAATTTCATGCCTAGATGTTTCTTTTACAGGGTCAGAATTGAATAAAATGTAAAAGGTAGCTTGAGCTATGTCTGTATCTGGGCTAAGTGGTAGTTTATAAGCATTGTAAAAGTCTTTTGTTTTACTAAAATTAGTAATTTTCTTTGTGTTTTCAATAAGTTCTTGGTTTTCCATTTATAAGGGATGAAAATTTTTTTATTTTTGTAAAAAAATAAAAATAAAATATTTNATGAGAGTTTAAAATAGGTTTGCCTTTTTGGCTATGTATCAGTCAAGGTTAAAGACCTAGAGATTGAGATTTTCTGAATAAAATAGGCAATCAGAAGTTATGTACAGCGAAAATTTTGTTTAAAGATTTTGATTAAACAACTTCTAAATTTTTTTTGTTTGTAGAAAAAAAACGCACAAGTTTCTTTTGAATAAAAAACATATCATTATAAGTTTTAAATTTTTTACAAATACCGCAAATATTACTCTGAACACATGCTTCTTATATTTAAAACTGACCATAAAAAGCTGAAAATAAGGAGTCTCATAAAGCCAGAAATACCATTAATGCACTAAAGGAAATTTTGTTAAACGAGGAAACTAATTTATTGATAAAAAATATAATAAAATCAACAAATACAATAAGCCTAGAATAATTATATAATACTTATTTATAGTAAAGATTCTTTAAGCAAGATATGATAAATTGAATAATTGTTAAGTTTTGATAATATACCATTTATTAGTCAATTTCAACATTTTTTCAATTAATTTCCAATTTTTATTTTTCCATTTTTTATGTTCTTTTTTTATTTCAACATGCAAGATATTAGTTTAATGTTTTCTTTTTAAAATTGTTTAATAAGTAAATAAAAATTTTATTATTTTTAAATTTTGTATCAATAATATATCAACAAATTTTAATTTTTTAATCTAATCACAAAAAATTAAATAGTATTAAAGAATTTTATAACCTTTTCAACAAAACATAAACATAGGAAAAGAAAAAAGAAGAATAATTTAATCTTAAAGTGTATAGAGAAGTTTGTTTGCATCGTAGAGGGAAATTATCATATAAATAATAAAGTTTTTTATTTTAAGGCAGATTTTATAAATGCTGCCGTAAAGAAAAGTAAATTTCCTTTAATTATTTTTTTACTATTAATGAAATTATATAATCAAATTTTTATTTTATTTTGTTGTAACAATCAATCTTTAAGTCATTGTTATTTTTCTGACATAAACATGATGACGATGTTTAAATTTGATGGTGATTTTCGTAAACTCTTTAGTAAATTTTCTTACCTTCAAAAGTGATCTAATCCTTTTAATTATATTGTAAAACAATAAAAAATAAATTAGTTATTTAAAAAATTATTTCTAGCAATTTTAAAATTGTATTAAATCCACTTATCATTGAAATTCTCATGAATGTAAACTCTTTATAGCAAACTAAAATTTAAAAAGTTTGTATAATTGTTTGGACATAAAAGGTTTTTAGCTGCGATCATACGGTTTTGATTGATTGAATATGTCTTTTTGTAGTTGAATTAAAAAAATTATTAGAATGGTAAACTGATATGTGATTAATTCTTTCATTGTTCGTAAAAAATCACTTATGTTACTGTTTATTAGATCACACCATACTTTTTTTAGAAAAAAAAACTTTTCAAAGTAGATTTAAATTTCATCTGTTTTATTTTTCTTTTTTTAATTTGTAATTGTTTTGTAACAATATCATCTGCAAGAAAATAAAACACCTCATTTTTCTTACTCTGTTTTATTTTCACATGAAAAAAGTTCTATTTTTTTACTAAATGCCTATTGCCTTTTATTTTATATTAACATGGTGTTTAAAATAAATTAAATTTATGGATTCAAAGTATAATTTAAAATAGTATTTTTAGAGATATCACAAAAATTGTTGTTTGTTTAATGTTTAAATTCTGTTAATATGAAACAAAATTTTCTGCTTTAATAATAGAGAATTGTATTAATCTTTAATTTATAAGAGGAGGGATTTTCGATTTAAGTATATAAAACTCTAATTTTTTTTTGAAAAAAATTTCATTAAAAAATTTAAATAAGTAATATTTTGAAATTTTAAAAATAATAAAATTTTTATTTTTTATGTTTTTTAAAAAATGGAGATTTAAATATTTATAAAAAATATTTAAATTTAGAAAATAAAAATTTAATATGTTCTAAAAAATTTATTCAATACTGTTGGGCATCTGGAAGATGCCATAAAA
>RCSS01000796.1:0-20616 GCA_004000155.1 Tubulinosema ratisbonensis | reverse complement strand
TAATTTTATTTACTTATTTGTTCGTTTATATAATAAAATAAAAATATTTTATTTTTATTTAATTTATTTATTCAATTATTAATATTTTTTTATTTACTTATTTGATTATTTCTTTATTTAATTTGTTAATTTATAAATNAATAAAATATTTTTTTACTTTTTATCCCATGGACATAAACAATAAAGGCATAAACTCATTAGACTCTTCTCCAAAAGAAATCTCTTCTTTTTACCCAAGAATATTCACCATAGACACTTCTGGTAAGATACCAGTCATAAGAGAGACAGTGTTCATAGAAAGAGAGCCTAGTTCATTCTTCTTTATAGCATACTTATTTCAAATATTAGTAGTAATAATCATGGTACAGTTAGTTTACTTTATTTGGAATAAGGTTCATCCTAAGTCATGCAAAGTAACTATGCTTACTCTTCTAACAATATTTCCTTTATTTCTTTCCAAATATGTAATTTTTATTTGGTTAATTTATTTATTTTTTATTTTCTTTAATTTTAAAAATAGGTTTACTTTATTTTTTTATTTATGCAATTTGTTTAATTTACTTTATTTAACAATTCTTACTTCACAAATATTTTTAGTTTTCTGTTTTTTTGCTAATTTTTCTATTTTTCTTCCTTTTCTTATTTTTTTAATTTCAATTTATTTTGCTGTCCTTTCGAGAGAAATAGTTTATTTTTTAAAAGATCAAAAGTTTGTTATCACAAAAATAGTAGAAGATAACTGTGCTTTGTGCAATAAATTGTTGAAGAGTGATAAGGTTATGAGTCTCTCTTGTAAGTGTACATTTCATGTTAAGTGTCTTAAAGGGTGGAGTAGGCTTGGCAACAAGGATTTTTGTCCTTTTTGCAATGGTAAAGTGGTGTCTCAAGTGATGAGTGTATGGGATAAACAAATAGAAGGGTTTCTTTCTTTGTTAGATTATGCTAAAGGAGGAATTTACCTTTTATTTGTGATTGTTTTATTTTGTAGGTTCAAAGAATAAATGATTTTTTAAAAAATATTTATAATTTAAATAAAATAGATTATTTTTTATTAATTATTTGATTATTTAATAGTTTATATATTTTATATTTTAAATATTTTTTATAATAATTTATTTAATAATTTATTTTTTATATTTTAATATTTATTAATATTAATATTTTATTTTTAATTTTTTTAATAATTCACTTATATTTTATTTAATTAATATTAAATTTAATATTTTATTAATTATTTTTTTTATAATTTATTTATATTTTATTTAATAATTAAATAATTTATTTATTTTATTTTTAATTTTGTAGATTTGTTAATAATTGATCATCAATAAATATTTCTCTAAAGATTTTTTATTCATACTGGCCATTTTTCTTGGAAAGAAATTCTCTCAAAGATTCTCTTATTTTACAGGTTAAATTATCAATCCTATTATTTGTGACTCTTAATTGTCTTTCAATCATCTCAGATGTTTCTATCATGTAATGACTGTTATTTCCATTCTTCTTTAATTTACACAAACAATCAAACAGTAAAATAAAATCATCTCTGTTCTCATTGCGATTTAATCCTAGGATGTATTCCAGGTATCCTATTAGTTCTGCTAAAATATTATCATAGTCAATGATACATTCTTTAAAAATTCTGATTTCTTCTGTCATTTTTTTATCTCTGTATTCAAGTTCTCTGATTTGGATTGCTTTTTTGTCTCTGCTTTTTTTGGCTGCTAATCTGTTTCTCTCTTTTTTCCACATAGTTTTGATCTGTTCAACATCATACCTGTTGTCCCACTGCTGAACAATCTTTTGATCAAAATTGTTAGGATCAAAATATTGATCTTGTCTTCCCTCTTTATTGCTAACACAGTAATACGTGTTATTCTGGTAAGGAGGATACCTATTATCCTGATTAGGGATCATGTTATTGCTGCTCTGATCAATATCCTTCATAGGGTACATTTTTCACGTGTGATTATATACAAATTTATTTTTATAATTTTGCTTTGTTTGAGCTTAAAACCTAATTTACCAGTCGATAAACTCTTTTTTCCTTATCTGATGCTCTGCGATGAGGTGTACGGGTGTGAGAGTGATGTTAATTTTTCCTTATTAAGTAATATTGATATAATGTTTAAAATGTATTTATTGTAATTGATTTTAATTTATTTTTTGAATCAAAAAAATAAATTTTGATGTCAAAAATTTGTTTGTAAAAAATTACAAAAAAAACAATTTATCAATAAAAAAGACAAATTAAATAAATAATTTAAATAGGTAAATAAATTTACAACTTAATGCAATAAATAGTCCAAATAGATTAATAAATTTATAAGTAAATTAAAAAAAATATTATTTTAATTTAATCAATTATTTAATTAAAATATTCTTGTAAATTAAATATTTGGAGGCAAATTTTTATAGAAATATAAAATAAAATATTAATTTAATAATAATTGGTTAACACAAATTAACATTATTGGTTTACAAACCTAATTAACCATTAAAAAAATTTAAATTCTCCTTTAAATACTAAAAAAAATAAAAAAAGGAGAAAAATCAATGACCACTTTCCAAGAACTCTTAAAAGAAAAGAAAAACATTATGATAGGTAAAAAAGTATGTCCATTCTGTTCAAAAGCAAAAGAAATCTTAAAAGAACAAGGGATAGAATATCATTACATTTCTTTAGAGGAGAAAGAGAATGCCAAAATTATCAAAGAAGCTATGGATGAACAGAATTATAGAAGTTTTCCACTTGTTTTTTTGGATGGTAAGTTTGTAGGAGGTTGTGATCAGTTGGTGGATAGGTTTATTGAATAAAGTATTTTATTTATTTTATTAGGTAATTTATTAATTTAGTGATGTAAACTAAGTGATTAATATTTCTTAATTAGGAAATATAATTTATAATTTAATTTATTGAATTAATTTTAGATAAAATATTATAAAAATTTTAAAATAAAAGTATAATTTTATTTAAATATATTTGTATTGCTATTTTGTTATAAATGGTTGGTTTTTCATAAAAAATATACCATTTATTACATATTTTTGTTGTATTTTTGAATATGAAAATATTTTATATAATTAACTTTATATGAAACTAATTGTAGTATAGGATGATTATTATTTTATATTTAAATGTTCAATTATAAACAGTTAATTTTTGTGTTTAACAAAGATATAAATTCATACTAAAATTTATCACCACATTTTCTTTTTATAATAAAAATCATTAGATAAAAAGAAATTTTTTAGTGCCTAGAGATGGGAAATCAATTCGAAGATCTTTTCGCTATATCTTCTATTTAAATACTATACCCAATTAAAAAAAAACATATGGTAAAATATGTTTTACATGATTAGATATAGTTCAAGATACTGTTAGAAATAATAAACAGGTGTTAGAAAATATTTCTACAAGATTAGGTATATTTTAAGACAATGTTAAAAATTATTAATTTTTAGTTTAGCAAACTAAATTAAGTGAGAAATAAAACATTTAATAAAGATGCTATGTAAGAATAGTTATCTATCAACTAAATGTTATATAAAGAGATGTTTTAGTGATTTTTCAATACAACAGAAAATGTGTTGTAAACTTTATTTATATCATAATATTAAAATTTATTTTTTTTAATTAACGGTAATAAATTTTTATAAGCGATGAACTTAAAATTAATATAATAAAGTAAATTTTACTTAAAATAAAAGTTAATTTATGTTAAAAAATGTTGATTCCTGTTAAATTAGGCACCATTTCAATTGCTACACCAGTATAAATGATTAATATGAGTTAAATTTTTTAATTCTTACAATTGAGAAATATTCAATCCAAAAAAATTCTACATATTTGATATTTCTTGAGAAATATTTTTTTAAATTTCAATACCAATACTTTTATAAAAGTTTTAAAAATAGTTTATCTCTTATCATTCAATAAACTATTTTTAAAATTTTTCTTCCTTTAAATGTCTAAAAATAATCTTGTTTCCTATATCCATTCAATAGACATAATCACAGAAATACCACTAATATTAGCATTAACAATAAAATATTTTACTAAAATACACACTTACTTAATTATTCTGTTTTACTTTTTAATTTTTATTGTAAGTTACTTTATAAACTCAGAAAAAAAAGTTAAGTATTTTAGAAATGCATCAAAATCTATTTTTATTCTTAAATTAATGTACATTTTTATTATTGCTTCGTTTAACTTAGTAAACACATTAAACATCTTAAATTATATAATACCACGTATTTTGAAAGGAATCATTTTAAATCCATTTGATATGCTGGGTATTGGATACGTAGCATTTTTTTCATCAATTTTATTTCTTATATTAAAAGATATCAAAATTTGTAAAAACGATCTGTATAACTTATTTGTTTTGTGTCTGTTTTGTTTTATTTGTATCTATTCTTCATCATTTATTTTGTTTTATAACGAAATATTTTTTTATTGGTTGATTGGATTGTTTTTTTATCTTTTTTTGACTACTTTTTTGTTAGTAGGATTGATTGATAAGAAAAAGGATGATAAGTTTAAAGAAGGTTTTTTTTTGCAAGGGATATCCAAAATATTGTTTGTTGTTATGGTAATGTTGGAATTTCATTTTGAATTTATTTTGATGAAGACTGGGATGAACAGATTTACTAATATGTTTTTATTTAAACCTTTATTTTATTAAAAATTATTTATTTTCTGTGATCTATTAAAAATTGATCTTTTCTTCTTGTATAAAAAAGAAATAAATGTAATTTTTTTAAGTAAATTTGTATTGCTTTTTTTAAATTATTACTTTAAAAAAGACTCAATCCAAGAATTTTATTAAAATTTCTTCTAATTTACAATAACAAAAAAAAATTTAAAATCAATGAAATATTTTTTATTAACAAAAGTACAATTTTATTTTCATATATGTGTTTTAAAAATTTGATTTTTATTAATTTTTACAAATTTTACTAAAGTAATTTCGGTAAAATTTACTTTTTCTTAAAAAAAGTAAATCAAAATTAAGATTTAAATAAACAAAATTTTACTTAAATTTAAAATAATAATTAAGAATATGAAAATTAAAGAACACATTTTTACCTTTGAATTTTTAAAAATGAAATTTTAATAAAAAAAGTTAAGAAAACTTCTTTAGTATCATTCTTAAATATTCTAATTGTATTTTTTTACTATTATTATAACAGAAAAAAATATAAATTCATTTTTTCTTCTTATCTTCTTAGAAATAACATCTTTTAAATTTAACTCTAATCATATTAAAAATTTTCATAAAATCGATTTTAAGGAAGATTAAAATAAATACAATTATTTTAAATTAACAAAACCTTAAAAAAATTCTAAATAAAAAAACAAAGAATTCTTTATGTCTCATACTAACAACGGAAGTAGATTCATAAAACAGAACGAAATAAAAAAATAAAAGTAAATTTTCAAATGTTCGTATTTTAATAAATCAAAATGAAAATTTTAATTTTGTTAACACCAAAAAAATAAGAAATTTTAAGAGTAAAAAAATAAATGAGAATATTTTATACTCTTAGAAAATATGTAAATACTAAAAAATTATTTAATATTTTATTAAAATTATTTTTATTAAAGATTTATTAATTTAAGAATGTATTTACTTAATTTTTTAATTATAATATATTTTTAAAAAATAAATGTTAAAGTAGTATAATTATATAACACAAAAAAATTATAAATAAATGTTTTATAATTTAAGAAAACAAAAAAATAAATTTTAAAAATATTTACATATTTTGATATTTTAATTCTTACTTTCTAAGTACTACAATTTTATACATTCTAAATTGAATAAATTGTATTATTTTAAAAAATAATCATATTTACAATTTTTTACTCAAAAATAATGTTAAATTCATTTTTTTAATAATTTTTTTAACAATTAAATTATTAAAAATAATATTTTTTTAATTTTAATAAATAAATACTTATCTTTTTTTATAAACACATGGCTTAAGAAATATTTCTTCACTTTGATTATTAAACATTATTTTTTTAAATTTACCAATAAAATACCACTCATCACAAAAAGATTCAATCAAACATAACCCTGTACTCTCAATATTTTTAATAAACTTATCAATACATACTATTCTACTAATAATTTCACCAATAATAATATTACCTTTTTCTTTTACCACTCTACAAGATTCTTTTATACTCTTTGTATTATCAACACTCATCAGACTAAGACAGAAGATTGCTGTGTCAAATACATTGTCTTTGAAAGGTAATGAATTTGAATTACCTTTTATCAAATTGTTTATTTTAGAAAAAAGATCAAAATTTATTACGTTTTTGAATTTTTGAGATAAAATTCCTTCTCCGCAGCCTATGTCAAGAATCAAATCTGATTGGTTGATTAGTGGTATGATTTTTTCTAAGGGGTGGTAAGACCACTTTTTTTGCTGATTGGCGTAGAGTGTGTGGTAATTTTCTATTTTTTTAGGTGTACTGGTGTACAACATTTCATTNNAGAGTCTGAATTTTCCACCTGACAATCTTTCTTCTAATTTCTTTTTTAAAGAATTCTTTTTCATGGATATTTTTAGATATAAAAATAAAAAATATATAAAAAATAAATATAAAATATTTTTAAAATATTTAAAAATATATAAAAAAGAAATAAAATATTTTAAAAATATATAAAAAAGAAATATAAAATATAAAAAAATATTTCAAAAATACTTTAAAAATATTTCAAAAATACTTTAAAAATATTTGAAAATTTAAAAAAATATATAAATTATTTTATAAAATTATTTAAATTATTTTATAAAAATATTTAAATTAAATATTTAAAAAAATCCCTCATGATTATTCCAATAAGATGTTTCACATGTGGTAAAGAGATAAGCAGTCACTGGGACCAATACGTAGATTTAATCAACCAAGGACACACAGAAAATGAATCATTAAACATTTTAGGGTTTAGAAGACCATGCTGTAGAAGAATGTATTTAGGCCATGTTGATATTCATGGTAATTTCTTACCAACTGATGCTGGAAGAGAAAAAACAAGTTTATAAATTTAATATAAGATTTTTTGAATAAAATATTCTATTTGTTGGTGAATAATATTTTTTAAAAATAAAATTTTTTAATTTTATTTGTAAATTAAAATTAATTTTAGAAAAATGAAATTATATTTTGTTTTTATTGGTTGATTTTTAAAATAATTTATTGATGTATAAACTTAAAAGATAAAGGATTTGTGGTAAAATTAGCAATAATTAAGTATAAGTCTTGTGTTTTGGATGGAAAAATTTTCTAAATAATATTTTAATTTAAATAATAAAATATATTAATTATTTAAATTAAGAATAGCTTATCAAAAGAACATTTTTATTATATAGCTATCTGTTTAACAAAAATTTATAACCTAAAAAATGAATTAAAAATAAAAACCTCATTCTTCTTTTTTTTTTGTAAATTTCTGAAAAATTTTCTATGATATTCATATGGCAATTAGTTTGATAATTAACAAATTCGACAAAAAGATTAACTGTTTAGTGTATAATGGTAAAATTTTGAGTTGGAAATGTTAAATTCTTTTGTGAAATATGCATGTCATTGTATTATATGTTATAGTTCCGAGTTTGATGAATTTCCTAATTTAATCAATTAAAGTAACTATTTCTTTGTCGTTAACGATTTGTGTAAACCATTTACTTGTACCCTCTAAACTCTAGCAAATATCCATTTCTGAGGATAATACCTATTTGTGAAGTTTTGTTTCTTAAAAATTATAGTTTCATCAGTTTCTAAATGGAATTCTCACTATTTATCATAAAATTAGAAGAAGAAATTTTAAATAGTGCTGTTAAGCAAATTTCTGAAAAAAAACTACCATAATCAGCCGACTTAAGATCTGAAATATTGTTTAAAATCAAGATAAATATTATTGAAAATGATTTTATAGCATGCAAATATAGCTTCTTTTAAATGTATAGTGCACTAACAATAAACTAACATTTGTTTGCATTTACTTATTTACCTTTCACTTGAAATTTTTATATCGGCCTAGGGTCCTTAAATATTGTTTCTATGAATCTCATCTGAAACATATACTCAATATTATGATTGAATTTTCAATAATTTTAATAAAAATTTCTGGCTACATTTGTACAAGAGGATGATCGTTAATGTAAGTTATATATTTAGAAAGTATAGTGAAAAGATTTTCGTATGGATTTTCTATCCCTAGGCAACAAAAAAAGGTTTTCTATTTGAAATTATCTGGTTGCTTAAAAATTAGTAACAATCTCTTTTGTTTCTAATTCAGTTCTTTTATGAAAAAATTAAAGCGTTATAATTCAATAGACCTAAAACTCAGATTGCTAGTGTTTTGATTCATCTAGACTAGTATGCGATCTGATTACACCTCTCTTGCTCAAACATGTTCACATATTTCATAACTATTCCAGGGCAATCTTAACTTTTGAATAATTTAAAAGGATATTTATTGCTACTTGAATTTTTAGCAAATGATTAAGTAGTTGTATCAAACCAGTGTTAGACTGGTAATAATTGCCTTCCAAAAGTAATAAGTAGATTACTGTATTAATAGACCTATGAGTAGCTTACAATCTAAGAAAAATTTTATTTTTTGGCTTCTTTTCTTCAATACATCAAAATACAATAATTTTTTTTTGTTATTCAATATATATATCTGCAAATATGCGTTAACCTTACAACTTAATTGATTTTTAGCTCTTTGACCTACTTTGTTTTTGTAAAAAACTAAACCCTTCTTTATTTTTGTGTATATTTGATTCTTTAAATCTATTACCATCTTTTTTTGTTTTATATAAAAAATGTCAAAATTAAAAATAAATAATTTAACTAATAAAAATAAAGCACTGTCATCTTTTTATATAAAATATAAATTTTCATCATAAAAACATTTCAAATCTTATACAATTATAAATTATTCTACTAAAAAAATATATAAATTATAATTACTTAATTATTTAATTATTAAATATAAAATATTTTTTATTTCATTTTTCCAGGAAGTGTTAAAACAAAATAATAATTTTGATTTAATTTTGCATTTAATAAAATTAGATCCAATTGATTTAAAAACAAAGATTTATCTTTAATTTTTATTAATGTTTTAAAAAGAAAATTGTTTTTTTAAATAAAATCATTTTCTCTCAAAAAAAATCAGTAAAAATTACAGTAATTTTTTATTTAAAAATTAAATTAAAAAAATATTTCTTTTTTATTCTATTATTTCTACATAATCCAATCCAATCAAATGTTCTACCAAACACTTCTTAACATAATAAAACCTATTTTCTTTTAATTCAATCAAATTATCACCATCAAACACAACCCCACAATCTCTTTTAGTATAAATTTGTATATACAACCTAAGTGGTGGCTCATTAAAAGCATAATCCAAAAAACTAAACTCACCAATTCGTGTTTCAAAATAAGATTTAATTTTGTTAAAAATATTTTTATTTTCTAAACTTAAATCTTTAATTTCATTTTTGTAAATTAAATCAATGATTTGTTTTATTAAATTAAATTTATAAGCTTTGATTATTCTTAAATTTCTTTTTAATTGGTTGTTGATTAGAAGAAAGTTGTAGGATATTTCTTTGTTTAGGTTTTCTTCTTCTGTGGTTGTTTGTAGTTCTATTAGTTTTGAGGTAAGAAATGTGTTTTCTTCTTCTATTTGGAGGATTAAATCTTTTTTATTGGTTGATAAGTTTTGTTTTGTTAATTCTTTAAGAAGTTTTGTTGCTGGTTCTCCTAATTTCATTTGCCAAAAAAAATTATTTATTTTTTTATATTTTTAATTTTGAATTTTATTTTAATATTTTGATATTTTAATATTTTAATATTTTTATATTTTTATATTTTTTAAAAATTTTTTCACTATTTTTTATCAATTAAGATTATCTTCTTTATTTTATTAATATTTTTAAATTTAATATTTTCTTTTTAATAATTTTATTTAATATCTTTTATTGTAATAGGTTTATTATTTTTAATAAATAAATTAATTAAAAAAATAATATGAAAGAAACAATTCTGCATAAAGAAATAAAAAACTTAAAAACACTGCTAACAAACACTTTAAACACAGAAGAAAACAAAACATTCATAAAACTTCTTTACAACTTAAATGAAAACAAATTATTTATCAAAGTAAACAAATTAGACTTAAAAATTAGTTTAAATTTACAAACCAATTTAGAGAAATCTTTAGAAGAAGAACTGAAAAATAAACTAATAAATAACACTAAAGTGGTAAGTAACTTCTCATTATATCCTTTAATACTTCTTTTTAATAACTTTTTAAGAGAAAAGAGTCATTCTATTTTTGTAACTGAGAGTGAGTTTAATAAATGGAATGAGAATAATAAATTAATTAAGAAAGTGTTGAAAGGGAAGAGTGGTAAAGAATATTTTTTAGAGTGTGAGAATGAAATAAATGAATAAAAAAAGAAAATTTAATATTTTAATTTACTTTAATTAAATATATTTTATATAAAAAAAGAAATTATATTTAAAAAAAAGAATATTTAATATTTTAGTTTAATTTAAGAAAAGAGGAGAATTTCAATAAAAAAAGAAAAATATTTTAGTTTAGTTTAGTTTAATTTAATATTTAATATTTTCGTTTAAAATTTATTTATTATTCTTCGTATAATAAATCATTCTATATTTAAATTTTTTTTAAAAATAATTTCTATCTGCCAAACTCTTTAATCTTCCTTTTTTCTTTAAAATTAAACAAATCTTCATGTAAAATATAAATTAAAAATAAATTAATAAAATTAATAAATAAATGAAAAAAAATATAAAAAAAGAACATTTCTTTTTCTAAATAAAGAGAATTAAAAATAATCCCTTTTACAAAAATAAAAAAATTAAAAAAACTGTCAATTAATGTCATCCACAACACTGCCTCTAATTTTGTATCAACACCAAATTTATCAATCCTTTGCCTAGATTCTATCATATTAACATGGTTCATGTAAATTAATGCTACTACCACAGTAGAAATTATAAGAATAGAGCTAATATGTGATAAGATTAGAGAGAATTGGGTTAGAAAATTAGATGGTTTATTCTTTGCGAAAACAAAAAACCATGCCTCGTAAAGTATAACTTCAACTAAAGAGGTTATTTGTAATATTGTAAATGATTGGTTAAGCCATAGTTTGTTGTATGAGTGTATTGGTATACTTCCTGTCTTTTTAAAGTATTCCATAGGGGTAATTCTTATATTAAATTAAGGAGAGAGATAACATATTTAAAGATTTTTAATAAATTAATTATTTATTAATTTTTAACAAAATTTATTAATTTAATAAAAGTTTTTCTTTTTTTTAAATATTATGAAAAAATATTATTTATTTCTTAACATACTATCTTTTGCTAACTGTAAACATATAAACTATTTCTGACTTTTTTTGTGCACACTTCTCTCTTTGAATATTTTTTTAGTAAAAATCTTTTTCATATAAGACAATAGTTACTCACTTTTTTTGTTGCCTAGAGATAGAAAATTCATACAAAGATTTATATAAAATATAAAAATACATACTCATAAAGAATCATGTATGATATGTTTCTGCATAATTAATTGTACGATTCCATTACAAGACACGATAAAAAAATTTTCTTATTAAAAACAAATTTAAAATACTTATTGTCAACCCCTTGGTACTGAATTGTATTATGTCATAAATATTCATATAATGGTGGTTTGACTTTTATATGTTCAAAGGATTAATTAATATAATGATTAAACATCTGAAACATAAAAAGTATAAATACGTTTAGAAGGAAAAAATGTTATTTAAAATAACTCTTTTTATTTAAACAATAATGATTCCTTAAACATGTATGTATGATAATTTTATTTATTGACTATAAAATGTTTTTTATTTTTTCATTTTAGTGGGGTAATGTTCTTTGTTGTAATATTAAAAATTAAATATAATTTTTGTAAATTATATGTAATTAATAATTAAATAACATAATTTTTAAAATAAAAAATAAAATATTGTTTTAATATTTCTTTTTTAAATGCATGGTGCATATTAAATGTGAGTACGTAAATTTAAAAACTTGTAACAAAAAAGAAAATTAATTATCTTAGAATACAATGTAAGGTTTAAATGTAAATAAACATTTAAATAAATATATTATACTTTTCTAATGTTAATCCATTAAAAATCTTTATTTTTGTATTTCTTTTTATTTTTAATATTATTTTATTTTTTAAATAATTAAAAATTTTTCTATAAAAAAAGAAAAAATTTGTACCCCTGAAGAATGTTCCTCTTCTTATTTTTTAAGAAGCAAACTAACTTGTACAAAAGGAATCATTAAGTTTTGACTTCAATGAGCCATTTGTTACAACATTTTAAATTAAATTTTTTACCTTTTTTAATGTTAAATTATTTATTAAAACTTAGTAAAATAAACCAAAGTCACTGCGATTCTTCCGATTACAACAGGTTCTTTTATTTATGTGAACAGTTTGTAAAAAGAGAAGGTTATAAATGTAAAAAGATTGAAAATGAGATTATTAATTTGTACTCTGAGACCACAAACAATTTAATAAAATCTAATCTGATAATACTTTTAGCTTATTATGATGTTGATTTGATAATTAACTTTGAAGATGATGATCTTTTAGATTCTTATTTGTTCTTTCTTTCTTTTCGAAAAAGATATTTGAAAGAAAAGGAAAGAATTGTTAAATTGCTTTATCAGTCTTATTGGCTAAAAAATTTGTATTTAATTTTGAAGAATGATGAATTTAAAGAAGAGATTGAAAATTTTATTGATTCTGACACACAAATAAATGATAAATTAAAGCTTATGACTAATATAAATTACTTTACAAACATTGATCACTTTTTAAAATACTTAGGTGATAAAAATAAATACACTTGTTTCTTAGCTTATGAGCTAATTTACTTATACAAAGAGAAAGGTAATAATTTAGTGATAAAAGAATTACAAGTGGATGATTTAATTAATTTCCTTTATTTTTCTTTTGATTTTTTAGAAGAAAAAGAAGAAATTTTATGTTGTGTTAAAGAAAACAATCTTTGTAGACTTAAAAGTATATTAAAAAAGTATCTAAAATGTGTTAAAGATTTAAAGATTGATAAAAGAGTTGAAGGATTGAAAGTGTTTAATAAGTTAGATAGTGGATCTGAGTTGGAAGTAGAAGAAGAGAACTTTGATTATTTATTTGATAGTTCGTCATACAAGGATATGTGTGATTGTATAGAATAAATAATTTATTTTTTGAATGAATTAGATATGTTTTCAATTAAAGTTCGTTTTTTGAATTAAAATAAATTATTTTGCATGTATTGGTTTTTGATGATTGAATCAATTTTGAAAAAATTCTGTTTTGAAATTCTTTGTATGAAATAAAAAATTAGGAAATTTTGTTTATGAATAATTTAAAAGATGGCGGTATTAAAAATATTAAAAGAAATTTATAAATATTGTTGTTATAAGTGAGTATTAAGTTTAAATTTAAAGACTATGTAACTTAAAAAATTTCTAATTTTAATTTTTTTAGAAGATCAAAACAGATTAGTAAAATAAAATGTTTATTGTATTTTTATATAAAAAATCATGTTCTTTTAAGGAATAAAGTTAAATCAAGTCAAAAGGCAAATTTATAATAAAATACATTTTAACTAAAAACATTTAATAAACTAAAAAACAATTATTTGATATTATCCCATAAATTCACTCTTAAAAAGTATCATCTTGTTCTTCAAAATTTTATAATAATTTAAAAAAAGTAATTTGAATAACATTAAAAAAACAAATAACAAATCAAAGATCTACTTATAATTCTGGTCAATTTTATCTCAGTTAAAAAGGTGAATAATAGTATTGCGTGTTTTCTGCATGTTATAAAATTTTTAAATATACTTTTATTTGTTACTTTTTTTTTGTTGCCTAAAGATGGGAAATCCATACGGAGGTCTTTTCGCTATACCTTCTTTATAAGAATATTTATACCTAGTCGACGGAAACATATGATAAAATTTGTTTACCATACTTAGGTATAGCTCAAGATACTGCGAGCCTTTCACCCGTGCACTCTATTGACGGCCTGTGTCTACCTTACTTTGCAGGCTTTAATTACAGGACTTTTATTTGTTAGGTATTCTGAATAAGTAGCCATTTTTCTGCTTTAGTATACTGAGTCTCTTTGTGTTGTTTTTCTGTTTATTATCTTCTATTCTCTGATCTGTCTCTTTGCTCTATAAAGTTCAATGAATAATTCAAATATTTTCTTTTTTCTTGAAATACGTTGAGGATCTACTTGTCATTTTGGGTATTTTACTTGATATAAAAAATTTTTAATTCTTTTTTTCAAAGATAATTGTTTTAGATTCTATACGACAAAATTACTAAATATTAAATCTTTTGTAAGTTTTACAGAGAAAGCCATAAATATGCAAAAATTTTTTGATGTATTATGATCAAATCTAGTGTTCTATAGGAAAGTCTAGTGTTAAGAAAAGATTTAAAAAAAGAGCATATTAAAAAATTTGTTGAATTAATCTTAAAATTTGCAATTTAATTAAAAGATATCAAATTTCATTTATTTATAAAAACTTTTTAAAGTTTGTCACCTTTTTCCCATCAAAGTAATTTCTTTAAATATGTCAATGTATGCTTGTAGATATTTTGTCATTTGCTTAATAAAATAAAAAAAATTTTGTTTAATTTTCCGTATAAGTCTTAAAGCAAATCACCTAAGGTCTTCAATGGCAAGTGATATTGCATTATTATCAATGAGAATTTTTGTAAAAAACAAAAAATCATGAACTTCGAGAAACTTTTAATAAATAGATTATATTACGTAAATTTCCAAAAATATTTTTTCAAATCACACATCCGCTAAAAAACATTTATTAATTCTAATACAATATTAATATGAATTTTAATAAGTTTGTTCTAAAAAAGAGGGGATGATAGATGATTGTTGGCAAATATTATTTTATTTATCAGTATGAATATGTTAATTAGGAATTCTTTAGCACTCGATAAAAAATAGTTACTTAAAACAAGATAGGTTGATTTGCAAATCTGAATGAAAGAAGTGTACGGGATAGATTTAAAAGGTATTTTATAAAAGAATTATATGGTTAATGTACTCATCATAATATTAATTAGATACGTTAATGTTACTAAAGATTTAAGAACTATCAATAATACTGAAAAAATATTAGTTTTACAATTCTAAATCTCACTATCAATTACAAAATGATTAAATATTAAAAATTTGAAAAACAGATGAATAATATTTATTTTAACAGAGTATAAATGCTCTCATCAATTAATTTACCACCTTTAGAAAAAAATAAAACAAAATCATTTATTTTTTACATATAACCATAATAAAAAATAGTACAATTTTTATTTAGTAACTAACAATTTGCAAAGTAATATTTAAAAGTCTTCTATTTTTTATCTGTTTTAGTCAAAATTACAGTTAAATTTTTTTGTTGCCTAGGGATGGGAAATCCATACGGAGATCTTTTCGCTATACCTTCTTTATAAGAATAATTATATCTAGTCGACGGAAACATACGGTAAAATATGTTTCCCATACTTGGGTATAGTTCAAAATACTGCGAGCCTTTCACCCGCTAAAACCCACCCGTGCACTCTATTGACTGCCTAAGTCTACCTTACCTTGCAGGCTTTGGTTACAACATTACAGTTAAAACAAGTCCATTCTTTTGAATCTAAAAAACTTTTAAGGTTTAGGATAAACATAAAACTAGTTTGTATTAGTTTAATATCATATCTACATAGAAATAACAAGCACTGGTAGAAATATATTAGATTAATACAAATTATTTCTAATTTTTTTAAACATGTAAAAATTTAAGATATAAAAAACTTCAAATTACTTAATAAATGATAAAAAGTAAGATTATTTTTTTAAAGAAATTTTTGTTCAAAATGAATGCAATGTTGCATAATAACAAAAATTTAAAAAAATAAATATTTCCCAAAAGGGTATATGAATATTTTACCCCCTTTTCAAAGAATAAACGTGTAATTTCTTTATTCGAAATATTATCCAATAATTAAACAATAGAATAAAAGTCATTTTTTTATTTGTTTATAAAAATACATTGTTTTAACCTAAAAAATAAACATATAACATTCTATGAAAAAATTAATACTATCATTTGTTAAAGTAATAAAAAGATCTAAAAAAGAAGTTAAGTTCACTCCTAAAAAAACATCAAAATTACAATCTAAAAAAAATCAAAAAATATCAAATGAATATTTGACAGAATTGATGCAGAATAAAGATATTAGATTAAAACTATACAAAGCCAACAAGGTCATTATCAAAAAAAGCAAACAAAAGAAATTAATTAATAGGCTTAGTATTGATGACTTAAAAGAGATACAGGGAAACGCAGATATTAGAAAGAATCAAAAAGAAATGGTAGTTGATATTTATCACAATAGAAGTAAAATAAAAAGAGTTAAAAGTGTTAAAATAAAGAAATATAAATAAAGAATTTTTAAACAGTTATAGATTTTTAAGTATGATTATTGGTAATTTTTATATTATTATTTGAGAATACTTTATTATATTTTTTCTTCTGCGAAAAAATTTTTGGTGTTTTTTGTCGATTAATATGGCTCTAAGAAATTATACCGCAAAAAGAGGCTAGTGATAAGATAAAATTAATATTTCAATTTTCGAAATCAAGTTTCTGATTACAAGAAGCTTTTAAGACCTAGAAATATATCTCTTGTCAAAATTTTCATGTTAGAAATTGTAAAAAACAAATTATCTTTTTTTTATCGGTGTGATAGGATTTAAAATATTAAGGCATAGCTCAATTATCTTATACCAGCTTTTTCTATTCTATTCTATTTCAATATAATCTTAATATAATGAAATATTTAGATGCGCAATGTGAGCCCGATCTATGAACTTCAATGCCAGCCTTAAGACCATCAGTAGTATGTACCTTCCTTTTTAATTTTGCCATTTGTTTCTCAACAAATGTGCATTAATATTTTATATAGAAGGTAAAGCAAAAGATCTTTGTACTGATTTCCCATCCTAGACAACAAAAAATTTAAGCTATTCTAATACTTAATCTTCAACATTTCAGATTATTTTCAAAAAGCGATACAAGGTCTCAATTAATTTTATTTTTGTTGCATAAGTCATTTTTTTCGAAAGAAACGATCATATAAGTTTTTAACAACTTAAAACATTTTAACTAACTAATTTTTAAATGTTATAGAAAGTCCCAAAAACATCTTCAACCTTAAGAACCATTAATAAAAAAATTTTCTTGTGTTGCTTTTGTATATGGCAAATCTTATATATTTTGTGGTTAATCTAAGTTTTTATACATTTTACTATCTTATATTAGAAATAAAAAGCAAATACATTTATATTTAAAGTTTTATACATTATTTGAAAGAGTCTTACAAATATTTTTCAAAATCAAAAAATTATGTTTTGTTGAGTTCTTTTGAATATTTCTTTTTATTTGAGAAAAATATTAGGCAAATGGTTGCTAATATTTAGATTTAAATCAATCATAAACTAACATTATTGTTTTACAGATTAATTTCTAAGTCTTACTCAAAGGTTTTATCTATAATTACAAAACTTGTTTTTCATAAAGAAATAAACAATAAATAAGATTAAAATAATAATTTAAGGTGTTTATACACAACCCCTGAACAATACTTATAGGTTCCATTTCTGCTCATTTTAAAAAAGAACTCTGATAAACCATCTAAGTTTCAGCTATGGTTGTTTGCATTTTTTTCTTCCTAGCAATCCTGTAAATCAATGATAACTCCTGGACATATTTCTTCAATAAATTATTTTCTAGATTGTTCGTTGTCGCCATAATAATACCATTTAATGTTTTTTTTTCTCAATGATTATTTTTTATTTTTTTATCTTAAATTTTAAGTACTTATTTCTTTATTCTCTTCATAATCATGTTATTTTGTGATAAATGCTCTTAATTGAAAATATATCTCCTATTTCTAACCGTTTTCTATTCTTACTTTAATATATTGTGCGTTTTTCTAAATAACATTTGTAAATGAAATTATAAAAAATAAGGTTTTTAAATCCTTTAATTTGTTACTAATTTTAACCATTTCTGATCGTTTTTTTTATCATTGAAAAATAGGTTTTGTAGCCATAAATTAAAGATAAAACTTGTGTACGGATACTTATTATGTTGAATAAAATATTCAGTAACATTGACTTAATTTAAACTTTTATACGCCATGCATCAAATCAGCTGACCTATTTATTCTTTTGATTTTAGGAAAATTTGGCGGAAACTTATGATGAATTTGATTTTCTTTTTATATTATTATATTTTCCATTACAGCTTGCTATACACAACTTTTATTAAGTTTAGTTACTTATCTAATTTATATCTCATTTATTAGATCATTTTAAAATATCAATCTTTATTTTTCCTCTAAAAAGCAATCTTAAAAAATATAACTGTTAAACATGAGAATAATAAAAAGTTAGAAAATGTATTATTAAAAAATCAAGAAATAAATTTTAACGCTTAAAATGATAAATTAATTGAGTTTTTATATTTAATATATTCATAAAAAAAATTAAATAGTTATATTGTATTTACTAGTTTTTTTATGAATATATTAAATATAATGTTTATATAAAAAGGGGGTTTTTAAGAAATGTTTTAAGTTTTTTTAAGATTAAATGAAAGAAAAGGATGATAAACTGATTGGATAATTTAATATCTGTTAGTAAAACATATAACTTAAAGAAAACATAAATTATTTTTATTATTTATGAAACTGTAATTTATTCTAAAAATTAACAATCATAGAAAAATTAAATTATGTTTTTAAATTAATTATTTTAAAATTCTCTATTCAAATACAAAAACATTACTTTGTTTTATCAAATAAAGTTTATTATATTTATTTTTTTTATCCAAAAAAACATTTAAAATTAAATTAATAAAAAATTAAATTTTAAAAATAATTAAAAAATTAAACTTTAAAAATAATTAAAAAATTAAACTTTAACAATAATTAAAAATTTTTTATTTTTTTTTAAAATTTAATTTTTTATTGGTCAAATTAATAATTTATTATTAAATATTTTTTATTAGTTTAAATTTCTAAATTAAAAGATAAATAGAAAAAGAATTCTTACCCCTAAATGGAAGAGAAACTTGCTGACAAAAAAGATATGAAAAACAAGGTAGAAGATAAAGATGAAGTTACCTCAAATGGTGATCTTGGCTCAAACTCAGATGTCTCAAACTCAAACGTATCTACCGACGATAGTACACTTCAGTCAAACGATGATTCTCATGATTCTACAGATGCTTCTGGCAGCAACGCTACTACTGAAGGTGATGATAATGATGATTCAGGCTCTGATGACAGCACTGATGAGTTTGAGGATTCTGATGAGGATGATGACACCGAGTAAGAATAAATAATAGTTTATAAGAAATTTGTATTTTAATTTTATATTATTATTAAAATTTTAAATAAACTTAATTTTTTTCAGTTAATTTACCTTATTTGTTTGTAAAATTTAATTTATGATTAAAATTTAACAAGTTTAAAAGATTAAATTTTTTTAAAAATTTGATGAGAACTTTTTTTTTGGTTTTTTAAGTTAAAGTGTTGAACTATAAAGTATGTATATTTATTAAGCTTTAAAATTTAATAGTGCATAAATTAAAAGTAATATTTGTGAAAATAAAAAAAAGCTCTCCCTCTGGGAATCGAACCCAGGTCTTTAGCGTGACAGGCTAAGATGCTAACCCCTACACCAAGGAAGATATTTAATACAAAATTTAAGTATTTATTTAAATTAATTATTTTGGTTTTTTAATTTTATTTCATTTAAAAATACAAAATTTTTTTTTCTTGTAAATTTTTCATAAAATCATATAAAAAAGAAACACCTAAGGTTTCTAAAATTTACATAAATGACTAAACAATTTTGTTTAATAAATTTAATTTGCTTTATTCAATAATTAAGTTAATTTATTATTCCTTTTACTTTAATTTAATGCAAAAAAGAATAAATAATATTCAAATTATCAATTGAATTAAAGAACTAACCCTAACTAATAATAAATATTTAATAACAATTTAATTATAAATTATTTTTTTCTTCCTTGAAATGTAATTGGTTTTCTTTTCTTTTTTACAATTTTTTTAGTTTTTGAAACAGGCTTTCTTTCTTCATTAATTTCCTCTTTAATTTGATCTTCCTTTTCTTCAGTTAATTTATTCTCTTCTTTTTCTTCTTTTATTTCATTCTTTTCCTTTTCTTCCTTTATTTCATTCTCTTTCTTTGGTGATACTTTTTTTTTAATCCTCACTGACTTAGCTGATATTTTTTTAGGAAATATTTTATTTTTCATAAATTTATTTTCTATTTCAAATTTCTCTTTCTTTGCTTCTTTAAAGAATTTAGCAAAGTTCTCTGATTCTTTTTTCATTTCTTGGCTTAGTAAAAAGATTTCTTCTTGTGTTGTGTT